>JAPKLY010000353.1:421626-482846 GCA_026898435.1 Prunella vulgaris | reverse complement strand
ATGGCCAATTTTTTGCCATTATGCTCAATTAAGTTGTTCCTCAAAGCGATATGAGCATCTCTATTGCGAAGTTGTTCCCTATTAGCCATATAAGTGGATAAACTTGCAATGCGATCCATGAAAAATTATGTGGGATCATAATAATTTTGGTATGTGTCTCGTTCATCCTCTACTATCATATTGTGCATGATGATACAAGCAATCATAATTATTTCCATCAAAGACTTGTCCCAAATAAGGCATGGGCGTCGAAAAAATGCAAAACGAGCTTGTAGAACTCCAAATGCTCGTTCTACATCTTTTCGCGCAGTCTCTTGGTGTTGAGCGAACAACTTATGCTTTCGAATTTGTGGAGAAGTAACCGACTTGACAAATGCAGCCCATGAAGGATATATAACATAGGTGAGATAATACACCCTATTTTTTGGTTACCATGTACCTAACAATTGGTGCTCGACCTTCTAAGACATCACTAAAAACTGGAGATCAGTGGAGTACGTTAATATCATTACACGTACATGGTGTTTTAAAGAAAGCATGTCATATCCATAGATCATATGATGCAACAACTTCCAAAATGTTTCCGCTTCTTCTTGTATACTGTCTTGCCCATGTAGTAGGACAATTTTTCCATTCCCAATGTATGCAGCCAATACTGCCTACCATACCTGGAAATCCCCGTTGTTCCCCTACATATAGTAGTCTGGCCAAATCGTATTCATTTGGCCTTCTAAGATACTCGTCACCAAAGCAAGAAATTGTGCCTTCTACAAAATTTACGAGAGCTTGTCTTGTCACAACTGCACTCATTGTAAGTACTCATCGACGACATTTGATGATGTCCCATATGCCAACACTCTCATAGCTCCAGTACATTTCTGCAATGATGAAAGACCCCGTCTACCTGTGGTATCGGGTCTTTGTTGAAAATATTCATCGCTCATAGTAATTGCCTCCACTATAAGTAGGAATACCGATTTTCACATGCAAAATCTTCGTCGGAAGATCCGATATTATATGTTGAATTGTTACTAAAATTGTCGTTAATCAGACGCTCTTCACCAATCTCGTGATCTCTTTCACAATATCTTCTTCTGGCTCTAAGATGGTGATCTTCTACAACCAGAATAGGATTATTAATGATAATATTCTCGATGATGAGATCAATTTGATGATTCTGTTGAGAAACCTGTTTCTTCCAATCATCAAATGCATTATCGGATCTTGTATATGAAGAGGATGATGAATTTTCATTGAAAGACATGTTCAATCTTTTTAGAAAGAACAAGGGAAGAAATTGTGTTTGAGAGAAAAAAAATTGGGTTGGTTTAGAGTAGATCGTGAATTCAATAAGTATATATAGGATACAATAATGTGCATACGAATAGAAAGCAACCCAAACAATCCCATGTGATATGTTATATCAAAAAGAGTGAACTAGATAATTGCATGTAGATATGTTATATAATAAAAAGAACTAGACAATTGCATGTGACATCTGAATGTATAATAAGGACATGTGATAGTGATATAATAAAGTGAACTTGATAATTGCATGTGATATCTCAACCCACTATCTATGTCATTCCAATAATGTGAACCCAACGTCTGAATGGATATCAAGGACATGTGATATCTGATACAATAAAGTGAACATGATAATTACATGTGTCATCTAATTAAATAAAAATGATACGACAATTGCATGTGATATCTGAACCCATTATTGATATCATTCCAACTCATTCCATCTTCTCTCCGACTAAACAAAAACTCGTTTCAACCTCTTCCATAATGTGCTCTATTTAATAAAGTGTTATGAGTTGACAATTGCATGCGATATCTGATTGAATAAAAAGGACCTGACAATTGCATGCGATATCTGAACCCACTATTGCATGTCATTCCAACTCCTTCCATCTTCTCTCCAACTAAGCAAAAACTCGTTTCAACATCTTCCATAATTTTCTCTACTTAATAAAATTCTCTGAGTGACAATAGCATGTGCTATCTGATTGAATAAAAAGGACCCAGCAATTGCATGTGATATCTAAACCCAATATTGCATGTCATTCTAACTCCTTCCATCTTCTCTCCAATTAAATAAAAACTCATTTCAACATCTTCCATAATGTGCTCTATTTAATAAAGTGATCTGAGTGATAATTGCATATGACATCTGATTGAATAAAAAGGACACAACAAATTGCATGTGATATCTGAACCCACTATTGCATGTCAGTCCAACTCCTTCCACCTTTCCTCCAACTAAACAAAAACTCGTTTCAACCTCTTCCATAATGTTTAATAAGTGCTCTGAGTGACAATTGCATGTAGCATCTGCTTGAATAAAAGGGATATAATAATTGAATGTGATATCTGAACCCACTATTGCATGTCATATATGGTACAATAATGTGAACATGATAGTTGAGATATAAATATAATAAATTTCATAAAATTGCTGATTGAAATCAAACACATAAATAAAAAGGTTTACAAGACATTAACAAAAATAAAAATAAATGGCATTCACGATTTAAACACAATTCCCATGAGATAGTGTTTCATATATTCATCTTCAAGGGTTAAGTGATCTTTCGCCATCAAAGTCATTAACATTTTACGATTCGACATCATAATATTCCTCTCTTCATTTTCTCTCTTGTATTCCATTTTTTCCCTTTCTAGTGTGCTCAACACTGCTTGGAGTTTCTGGATTGGAAGAGATGAAATACTCCCTCTCTTCATTGGTCTTTGATCTTTTTGAGCTCTCATCACTCTCTGCATTATCCTGTTCATTTTCATCAGAAATGGGTATTGAATCATGATCAAATTTAATTTTCCATTTGTAACTTCATTAAAAATAATTATATCATGAAACTTAAATTTGCCCCCCGCTTTATAAACCGAATGAGCTTCCTTCTCAATATCGTTCAGGCTCATTCTGCTTCTTTTTTGGCGATATGCTTCCTTATAAGCAACAATCAACTTGTTTGCATTTTCATTAAGTCGTTTCCATCGACCTTTCATTGACTCTACATTTCTTTCATTGATCTCATTTGGATTTTCTTGATGAGCGATACAAATCATGAACTTGTTTCCACAATGAGACAATCTTCTGATTTTTACCGCGTACACCATCTCCACTAACTTGACACCAAGATGTCATTAGAGTTATATCTTCGTTCACACACCAATGGACATTAGCCCTTTTTTTTGCTTGTCGATGAATTTTCTTGGAATAGATTTTTGGAGATATTTTGTGATACTTGGAAGGACTCAGAGATAGGAACTTGATTAAGACTTGGAGAAAACTTAGAATTTTGATAATATTGTGAGTTTGAAAACTCTTCTAAATTCGAAAAAGAAGAGTTATGAAAAGATCCAAAGTTTGGATAATCTTGTGAGAATGAAAAATTTTGAGAATCTGAAAAATAATTGGGGTTATTTGGATCCATATTAGGATAGAAATATCAAGAAAAGAAGAGAGAGAGGAGGGAGAGGGGGAGGAGGAGAGAGATTTCGTTTGTGTGTCAAAATATAATTTGGTTCTATTTATAAAGAAATTTATTTTACAAATTTTGATATTTTATTTATTTATTTTAATATATATTATCTTTAAGATCTAATTATATAAAAAAAAATTCAATAACCAATAAATAAGTGAAACATGGCAAACCTTATCCATTTCAACCTTAGCTTATGGAAATTTGTTCAAATTTTTTTCATCTCAATACAAGAAGACAACCAATAAAAATTCATTTCAATCTCTTTCATGAAAAGAAAATGATATAAATTAAAATAAAAATATTAAAAAAGAAAAGAATGTCTTGATTTTAATTTCAAAAATATTTTGATATTGGACTCTATTTGTAGAGAATTTTATTTTATGAATTTTGATTATTTTTTTATTTTTATAATATATATTATTTTTAATATTTACAAATCTAATTATATTAGAATAAAATTTTTACAACCCAGGCATGTGACTATTTTTAAGGAACCCAAACTAAGGTTGTCGACCGCTCAGGTTGAGTTTGAAATTTTAATTTTTTTGTTGTTGGTGTTGTTCTTTAAGGGGATTTTTGTTAGGCTATATTAGGAGTTATAAATTTTGTAAGTAAAATTTATATAATGTTATTTGGTAGGGTGTAATAGAAAAGTTATATAAAATTAGTCCTAAAAAGTAATTTCATTTGGTAGGGCATAATATAGAGATAAAAAAAGTAATTTCATTTGGTAGAGTGTAATATGTAGATATATAAGAACAAAAGTTACTATTCAAGTCATACAAAAATTGTAAGGTGGAAATGGTGAGATAATTTATTACATTGTGAACAGTGAAAAAGGTGTAATATGACCTCTTCTTTTACAGGATCGGCCGTATAAAAAACGGGTCAGCATAAAATTTATACCTCCTACCAAACAAGATAAGTCAATACAAAAATTCATATTATATCGATAATATACCCTACCAAACACCACCTAAGTGTGACCAAAAGGAGGAGGACACCAATAAAAGTGGTTTTACATATAATGATTATATGAATAGTGAATTTGACACAATAAAAATATTATATTTTAAATAACAAAAAGTTATATGAAACATATTTTATACATGAACTCATCTCAATTCATATTTTAGATGAATATGTTCCAAATTGTAATTAAGTTCCACACACCATTCACCCTCCTAAATTTTAATTAAGCAGAGACCTATACACTAGTGACCCTCCAGATTTATCATTCAAAATTACTGAATACATGTGCAGCACTGCCAAAACTCACACTCTTGTAAAAATTGAATGTGGTAAAGAGAAAAATAGGAAAAGAGAGACTAATATTAATTAATTGCTATTAAATTACACCATGTATTAAATTATCCATAACAAAAATACGATAAAATTAAAAAACTGAAATACTATACTAATTGACAAAACTACCATCATCTTCTCGCATTCAAAAGCAGTAAAGCGGCATATATAATTTCAACTTTCAAGTGAACCACCAGACTCAACGCGCTTCATTCCGCGAATCATCGGAACTTCCGCCCAGATTGCGATGTGTGCCTACAAAAGGATCGATCATATCATATGGTGCAGCCGTAGAAGACGAAGAAGAAACAGAGGAAGGACACCAGCGCCACGGACTCCACGGCGGATACGACGGACCAAACGACGTCGTCGAAGTCGGGAAGCCGCAGGGCCAATCTCGATGGATCGAGTCCGCGGCTGCTCGGTGGCGTCAAGTATGAGGCGAAGAACCTCGGCCACCGGAAAGCTGAGGTCCACAGAGACATATCGGACTCTGGTTGTCCTCTCTCTCTCTCTCTCTCTCTCTCTCTGTCTATCTCTCTCAGTTAGCAGAGTATAATATGAAATGGGATCCCAGCTAGAGACAGTTTAAAAAAGGGTATGGTGGATAAATCTGGACTGTTGGATTCAATAGCTGTTGCCCAACCAAATTTAAATTTTGGTATTATTGTTTTTGAATCAGGAAAAAGCGGGAAAAAGCGGCAGGCTGTAATTGAGATTTTGGTATTATTTTTGAATGAGGACACTGAAAAAGGCGGCACGCTGTAATTGACAAGGTATGGAAACACAGGTGTGATAGGTAGACAAATTATGTGTGTTTTTTGAAATACAGAGTAGTACATTTTACAGCAAATTTTCAGCAGTATTATCATTATTACAATTCAATTAGTCTAATCGGATGGACTTATATTCTAACCATTAAATTTATTTTGATCTATTTTTTAAATATATTATCTTTTTTACATTAAAAAATAAAGTAAATTAAATATTTTCATACATATAAGTTCCTCCCCAATGTGAGGTTTTTTGTGACATGGGAGGCAGAGAAATACTTTGATTTTTTACCATTAGGGTGACGATTGGGTAGATGACTAGGTATTGTGTGCTCTACGGGAATAGAAAGGAAGAGAGAGATAATGGGCAGGGCCCACACAAAAAAATAAGGATATTTTTTTACATTTTTCATGTGTTTAGCCGTTTGGATTTTTTTTTTTTTTAACAATCATGCTCTATATTCCATTTTTTTTTGTAACCATTAGAATGCTTTTTGTGTTTTTTTATTATTATTTTTGCTTTTAAACATTGCAAAAGTCGTTGGAAATATTCAGTTGATTTTGTGCTTTATTTTTAATATGGCCGTTGGCCTTTTTTTTTTTATTATAAATTTCAAACACTACCAAATTTTTATTATAAATACATCTTCTCATTTCACAATTTTTATACTATCTTATAATTCTCTTCTAAAAAAAATGGATAAGGAGTGAATGTAATGATACAATTCTGTAAAATATGGAGAAAATGCATGTCTCCAACTACCAATTCTCGTCCACCGATTATCAACTTTCATCCTCAAAATCCTAATTACCAACCCAAAAACTTTTCAATTCTTTCTGATGGCATTCAAACCAACCTGATTAATTTACCTGAAATTCCCTACATGTATCCAACTCAATTTTCTTATATACTAGTTTCTCAATATGACTTTCATCCTCCAATCGGATCAAATTCTTCCAAAAAGGCTAGTGCAGATGGTTCTGAAACAGACGGAGACACTTCAACACCGAACTCTCAACGTTCGTCTCCTTTCTCATCTCAATTCTCTCCAATCGAACTTGAGGGCATAAATCTCACTGCTAACTTTGAGGTTGTCAATGATCCACCGAGGGCTCCTATTTCACAAAAGAAAAATTGCTCTCATTAAGAAAATGCTCACCTTGTAAGTTGTTGAGTCGATATTAGCACAGACTCTGTGATTGGAAATGATAAAAAATTGGAGCAAATATGGATTCGGATTGCTGATGCATACAACAGGAACCGTCCAAGCGGCACACCATTTAGGAGTCATAATGTGTTAAAATCATATTATTATACACTACAAAAACAAGTAAAATGGTACATTTGTTATTTAATCAGGAGAAGAATGCATGGGGTAGTGGTTGCAGTGATGCTGATATAATAGATAAGGCGAGGTTTCAATATAAAGAAAAACATGGAACATAATTATCACATAAGCTCTTGGCGTATATTGAAAGATAATCCGAAATTTGCGAACTCAGAAGATGATTGTCGCGAATTGAAAAAGAAAAAATCTCGGCCAGTGAAGAGTATGTGGTATCTTCCAACACTGAGACGAGCGCTGGAGAGGAAGCTAGGGTGGAACGCACTCGTCCAATAGGGAGAAACGCAGCAAGATGAATGACTAAGGGAAAGGGTAAAGCATACACATCCAGAGAAAATATCAACGATTGAAATCAGAGGCTTAAAGTCTCAGAAGAACAGAACAAGCAAAAGCTCGAAGGCCTACAGAGGCTTAATGCTAAAAAAGAGTATAAAATACTCATGAAAGATACCTCGAAGATGTCAGATGAACATCTACGTATCCACCTTCACATAGTGGAAAAAATCAAGACCAAGTGGGGATTGTAGGAGTGAATAGTCGTTGTAATATTAATCGTCGTATTTCTTTCTGTTGTAATATTAGTCTTCGTATTTCTTTCCGTTGTAATATTAGTCATCATATTTTTTTCCATTGTAATATTAGTCATCGTATTTTTTTTCCGTTGTAATATTAGTCGTCGTATTTCTTTCTATTGTAATATTAGTCGTTGTAACATTAGTTGTTATATTTATTTTCAATTTAAAAACTAGCCATTATAAAACTACCAGTTGGAATCTAGCCTTTGGAAAACTAGTCGTTGGAAACGAGCCGTTTGAAAACTAGCCGTTGGAGAACTATACTCTATTTAAGGATCATTTTTTACAATTGCATCTCTCATCTCAAAATATTATACTCCTCTCAAACATGTCTTCCTCTTCTCACTCATTATCCGAGGAAAGTGAAAGTGATAGCCTTCTTGAGTATCTATTTGATGACACGACTGAGAAAGAAATACAGTCGTTGCTTAAAAAAATCAAGAGTTACTTGGCAGTGTTGGGACTTCTGCCGGTGGAGCAAGAAAGTGAAGAACATATGTGAACCGAGATCGTGAGGCGGGGCACGGAAGACTCTACACTGACTACTTCTCTGAAAATCCGACATATGGAAGCGACACATTTCGCCGATGTTTCCGTATGTCGAAAGAGTTATTCTTGAGCATAGTTGATGTACTGGAGTCCCACGACGACTATTTCCGGTGGAGGGTCGATGCAATTGGAAAAAAAAGATTCTCTCCAATACAAAAGTGCTCAGTGGTCATCCACCAATTAGCATATGGTGGGCCTGCCGACCATTGGGATGAGTACTTACGTGTTTATAAAATAACTGCAATTGAATGTCTTTTTAAGTTTTATCGTTGTGTGATTGAACTATTTAGCGAATACTACTTGAGGAAGCCTACTGCCCAAGATTTTCAATGATTGTTACAAATGCACGAAGACATGGATTTCCCGAAATGCTGGGGAGCCTTGATTGCATGCATTGAGAATGGAGAAATTGTCCGGTTGCTTGGATAGGCCAATTCACACGCGGTGATCATGGTGTTCCAACAATCATGCTCGTAGCGGTTGGCTCTACAGATCTATGGATATGGCATGCCTACTTTGGAGTAGCAGGATCCAATAACGACATAAACGTGCTCAATCAATCTCATTTGTTTACGGATACTCTACAAGGACGTGCTCCATCCGTTAATTTTACAATCAACGGTAAGCATTATAATCAAGGATACTATCTTACCGATGGAATCTATCCAGAGTGGGTTGCTTTTGTGAAAAGTTTTCCATGTCCTCAAGATCCAAAGCGGAAGTATTTCAAGGAATTACAAGAGGATACTAGAAAGGATGTCGAACGGGCCTTTAGAGTGCTTAAAAACGTTGGACAATGATTAGCAGTCCAAGTCGTTTCTGGTACAAGAATAACTTGAAGGATATAATGTTAACTTGCATTATATTGCACAATATGATAATCCAAGGTGAGGGAAATGCAGTGATCGATTGCTCCGATGATCCCAATTATGTCATTCCGCCTCCACAAGTAAGTCAAGGATTAACTGGAGCATTTAATGACTACGTCAGGAGAGGTGTTCAATTACGGGATAAATAGAAACATCTTCAGCTACGACATGATTTTATTGAGCATGTTTGGGCTCGATCCGGAAATAATTAACTAGATATTAAATTGACCGTTGTAAAATTTACTTTGTTGCTTTCGAATTTTCTGGTGTACTTTGCGTGCTTTTAATTTATATTTTATCGTTTATGTAATAAAAAAATTAATAATATATTTTTGGAGTTTTTTTAAATGTAAAAATATTAAAATTATTAGAATATTTAATTATTTATTATTTATTTCAAAATTATATAATTAATATAGTTTATAAATTAAGTAATAAAGAGAATAAATAAAATATTAATTAAAGTGGGTCTCTAAAAACCTGCCTTTTAGGTTTATTGTTGGGGAAGAGTTTTATTTTGGAGGTAGATGTATTTTGCTTTTGAGGTGGCAACCAAAAAATCTGTTTTCTGGGGTAGATGGTTGGAGAATGCCTAAAAATAAACACAATAGAACAATTGACAATCAAAATCAAAATATTCTATACAATTCAAATTATAGACAAAAATTTGTATAAAATATTCTATCATAGCATTTTTTAAAAATAAACTAAAAAAAGAAAAAGACGGGCGCGTCTTTTGCATGACTTAATGTCATGCATATGCTTTCTTTTCGCCAACACTTCAAGCGGGTGGCTACATTTTTTTTTTATTTAAGTTTATTTTATTTTATTTTAGCTATAAAATTTGCTCTCAATTTTTATTACTATATGAATAAATGCATGTTATTATATGGAAAAATGTGTGCTCCTATATAGATTAAATGTTGTTATTTTACATATATTTATTTATTCTTATAAAAATATATTTTGTCCTTACAGTAAGATGCATTTGTCTATAGTAACACAAACTGTGGAGTAAATGTGTTTTACAATTAGAGCAAATATATGTTACTATCATATAAAATGTTGTTTTTTTACACATATTAATTTATTTTTATAGAATAAATATTTTTATATAATATAAAGGGTAAAATGTGTGTTATTATAATAATAAATATTAATTTTTCACAAATATATTATTTATTTTTATAAAAATAATTATTTTTCATATAATAACACAATAGTAAAAAGTGTATTACTACATGAATCAATATACCTAGATTTTAAAGGGATGATAAATAAATAAAGAATACATAATTGTTTTTATAAAAACTCATTATATCCTGATAGTATAACACACACTTGCCCATATAGTAACACAAACTGTGGAGCAAGTTTGTGTTACTATTAGAACAAATGTGTATTACTGTAAAATCAAATGTGCATTACTATATTTACAAATATTTATATGTTCTTAGAAAAATATATATTGTACTTATATATACAAAGTACTAAAAGATACTCCCTCCGTCCCAAAACTACTTTCACATTTTTCTTATTTGGACGTCCCAACTCTTCTTTCACACACCTAAAAATGAATTTTTTCTCTCTCACAAAAGTCAACAAAATACATTTTTTCTTAATTTATTATTTAACTTTACACTCACATATTTACTTTTTCTTGGTTTGCGTGCCCGGAACTACTATGAAAGTAGTTTCGGGACGGAGGGAGTATATTAGTATATTAACTATATATTATCAACATAAATCAACAAAAAGAATAAAAATAAATTAAGTAACACATATTTTGTTCTTGCAAAATACATATTCTTCTTATAGTTACTTTAAAAGTATAAAAAATTAACAACACAAATTTGCTTTTTAGTAACATACTTTTGTCTATATAGTAACACAATTTGAGAACGAATTTTAAAATTTTAACATAATATTACTTGAATTTTATCAAGTCAATACACCAATTTTTTTTTTAAAAAAAAATAATTTTTTTTTAAAAATGGGATAACCAACAGCTTGAAGTTGTTGGCAGATGAGAGGGAATGTTGTTAGCGCGAGCCGCAGGGGGGTTTAAGTTTATTTTTAGAAAGAATTCTACGGTGGAATATTCTACGCAAGTGTTGCTCCAAGTTATAATACTACCTCCGTCTCAACTCTACTTTCACATTTGTCTTATTTTGACGTCTCAACTCTACTTTCACATACCTAAAAAGGAAATATTTTTCACTCACAAAAGTCAATAAAGTATATTTTCTTATTTTATTATTTAACTTTACATTCACATACTCTCTTTTTCTTGGTTTGTGTGTCGTTTACAAATATGAAAGTTGTCTTGGGACGGATGGAGTATCAACTTAATCATGACACATTTTATAAGTCATGCATAGTGAATTCTCAAATTAAAATACTACAACTAAAATTTGGGATAGAGTTTTTCCACGTTCCGTAATTTTTGCACTTTTCAAAACCTCTAAAAAAGTTAATTTTTCTTATTATGTTTCAATTATTTGTTAAGTGTACAATTTATATCCCAAATTTCATCGAAAGAAGCAAAATAATAGTATTTTGGTCCCACATGTCGATCACGTGGGACCAAAATGACGTTTTTTGCTTGTTCTTGCAAATTTCGATAAAATTTGGGATATAAATTGTACACCTTAGCAAAAAATTGGGACATAATTGAAAAAATTAACTTTTTTGGGAAGATTTTAGAAAAATGCAAAGGTTATGGGACGTGAAAAACTCTATTCTTCTTATTTTCAACCTTCTTTTGCTTGTATTTTCCACAATTATAAAATATTTTTATTTTATTTATTCTAAAGTATGAACCTATGAAAAGACTAATGACTATTTCATATATATTAGTTTTTAACATTATTTATTTATAGGCTGATATCAACTTTATTAGATTGCGTACTGATAGAGTTATTTGAAATATAAGAGATCTAAAAATAAATTAACTTAGTTTGTTCTTATTTATAAGAACTGGAAATAATAATAAATAAGAAAAAAATTTGCCTAGTCTTTTTGTAAGGTTTAGGGCTTTAATGTGTGCGCTTGTATATAATGGTAAGCAAAATAGTGCTGAGAGTACAAGAGATTATGTAATTCGATCCACTATTTGATTGAGGATTTATTTATAATAGATCTTTTAGGCCCTTGCATGGACACATGTCGAGCAATCCCACTATCTTGCTTCAAACGTTGGTTTATGGCCCAAGATCGTGGATGTTATGGAAACTCTTCTAACTTATTTCTTCCAAATCTGTGATGACAGCTTGACGCACAATTATGGTAGTGGTTGATTTGATGGCAGATTGGGTTAACCACCGTTCGCCATCATCTTCTCCCTGTACGAATATAGTGCTCTAATCATGTTCCTGACACTTATAATGTTTGCACATTAGGAGATGAATTGACCTAAGTATGCAAACACCTGGGAAATATTGTCTCAGGTCGTCTGACCACATCTCATTTGGCCCTGAGCATTCCTTACAAGCATCCTGATGTCTCCCGAGTGGCCTGAACCCTTTATTCTAGGTCCTGAATTCTCAGGTGTCATGAGCCTCTTTCAGGGGAATAGTCCTGTAGCTCAAGTTCTCCCGATGTCTTCTTTAGGCTTTTGTTTACCTTATTGATCGTGAATTCATGACCTATCAGGTAGTTTGACTTTATTTTTTACTTATCCGATCCAGGTCTTAGTGGGCCTTTAAGGATTTGAGTTGAGTCTTTATTCCCTTGGTATATTTTTGCCACAACAACTGCCCCAAGGTCTTTGCTCGAAACCTTCGAGGGAAGAGTTGGATCCCTACTTGGTTTGTACACTGTTTGCACACTATTGAGCATGTCATTTCTGGACATCATCTGACTCAGGCGCTCCTGACCTGAACCTTATTGAATTGGGGAAGGTTACTTTTCTACCTGAGGTTGGGCACTATTAATACTCTTTTAATGGATAAGACTCTTCGGTGCCAATAAAGTTGGATGATTTCAGTGGTTTTACATGTGGCTTAGTTTTATATGAGAGTTTGATAGGTCTTTTCAAAACTGTTCATCACTGGTTTCCAATGAGATTCCTTGGGAGGCAAAATTGACTAGTTTCTTTTTGTTGAATTTGCTTTGAAGTCCCTTTGGATATGCAAATTGGATCCTCAGTTGGGTCTATTAATCATGCCGTTTGGACTGACCATACGTGCTCAATCTCCAATCTCTGTCCATTCTGTTTACAAATATAGATGAAATGGCTTCTTCTGAGAGTGATTATGATTAGAGTGATGAAGAAATTCCTTCGATCCCTCTCATTGATTGGGTCGAAGGGTGGTGCTGAAACAACATGAAACTATGTGGATCTAATGAATTAGCTCTATTGGGTGAAAGCGTAGTGCTAGGGCCTGGTGTAAACCAGATCGAATGTACATCAGCTCTCTTCCACTATCAATGGAGTGTCATTTGCGGGACGTCTGAAGGTGCAGAAAACTTCTCATAATTTTTGTCAATCTCCAGCGCGCTGCTGCCTCAACCACTTTCAAAGGATGATCTCATCCCCAACCTGACCTTTAGTGATACTTTTCCACAAGAAAGTGGTAGTGGTGCTAGGTTGGGAAACCGCAGATGGCCTTAGATGAGGCATCCCACCTTTTGTCCTCCATAGTAACCTGGGTATGGGGTGATTCAAGGATGCCTCCTACATTGGATGATCAGTCTTTCAATGGCCTTAGAAGCTCCACATTTTTCTTTCCACCAGCTACAAAGGTGGTGGCTGCTGACACGACATTTAAAGAAGCATGTGCTGAAACTGATCGTAAATGTGAGATGTCTTCGGGCTTCTAGAAAGTAGGCAGAATTTTTAATAGAGATAGAAAATTTGCATTGATCTCATCCTGAGCGCAAAGTACATTATAACTCTTCTATTATGAATGAAAATATATTTTCTTCCTGATATTTTTCGGTAATGTACTCTGAGAAATTTCTTGGTAAAATTCTTGAAGTAATTCCTGAAAAAGTTCCAAATTTTGTATAGTTTTGTTTATGTGAATAGTTTAGATTTTATTGAATGCAACCATTTTACGTATTTAGAGAGATAATTTGCTATGCTTGAACCTGAACGTCGAAATAGTTTGGGAGCAAGATAATTAGCTCGCTGACTATCTTGTAAAAATTACATCCTTAAAAGATTTTTAACTTGCACTTAGGGAGATAATTAGTTACGCTAGAACATAAACGTCGAAATGATTTAAAGGCAAAATAATTAGCTCGCTGACCATTTTTTGAAAAATTATTCTTTGATACGTAGGTTATTAATTTGGACTCAAGGAGATAATTAGCTATGTCTGAATCCAATTTTCGAAGTATTTTGGGAGCGAGATAATTAGCTCGCACACGACTTCGTAGTGAACTTTACCCTTAAAGAGAGATTATTAGCTCGTCAGAGGGTGTTTCTAGTACTCACTTGCCTGAAAGAGTGGCACAAGGATTCCTAAACTCGCTAACCCTGAAGGGTTGGCGTGAGAATTACTGAGCTCGCTAACCCTGAAGGGCTGTCGCGAGGATTATTGAATTTCTTGAAAATATTACTTTCATTTCCTCAGCAAAGAATATGTACTGACTTCTCAGGAAATTTACATGCCCTAAGGGCTCAAGTTAAATTGCACTGAAAACATTTTTCAGGTGGGCTGCATTTTAGGGGTATTAGTCCAGAGTGTCGTCAGGATGTTCAAGCTCATAGACTCCATTTGATAAGCACTATGCTACCCTGAAAGAGCCCTCCTAGTTCGGGCCAAATGCCTCTTAGCTCACATTGTTAGTCTTTTTGACCATAAGGTCCTCAACGTTGAACTTCCTGAGTCTAACCTTTGAGTTGAAGTGTTGGGAAATGTACAAAATAGTGTTTTGATAATCCTAAAATCCATAAGTGTAAAGTATTTGTCTAACAGACTAGTTGAAAAGCCTACTTGTTAGGAGACTTAAATTAGTTGACATGTTTGTTTAATCGACTGTAGGCCACTTGAAGATCGAAGACTAAATCGCATGTGAAGAGCAACTAGACTGATGCCTAAGTGATAAGTACACCCATCAGTGGATAAGTGAACCCTCATGTGCCTAAGTCTAACTAAGATGAATTTAGGTACATATCTAAAGAGTTTCAACCACGATGTTGAAGTTGTCTGAAGCATTAAATTTACTATACATTTAATGAAGTTGGTTAAACTTGTTAAGACCAATTAAACACAGCAAAAGGAGTGTTTCAAGTCACCTGAAAATTTGACAGTGGACTTGAAAAAAGCCGTTTGATCTGAGACCTTCAGAGTTGAGCCAATGAAAAGTAGCCACCTATGTACGGACCTAGCAGAGTCAAATTCAGAAGTAACCTAAACCTAGGATGGCAAAAATCATGAAGACGACTGCATAGATTCAGTTACACATTAAATGAGCATTACACTAATTAAAGCTAATGATATCTGCATGAAGATCAAAGAGATGTCGATATACCGAAATAGCATAATTTGAAAGCTTTCACTCCAACAGGAAGTTTTTCAAATTATGTCTATAAACATAAAGATTCAAGAAGAGAAGAGGTTACAGGAAACACTCAAGCACACGCAAGAACTCAAGAATTCAACAAGAGCACTAAAAAATCATATAGTTCTCCAAGTGTCTCTTATATTGTTTAGAGTTCATCTATGTATCTAGGCTTAAATTGTAAACATCCTTAGAAGCCCAAAGAGATAGTCCAACCCAAAAATTATTCTTCATTGTAAGCGCTATCTCACTCTAGTTGGAACCCACTCTAAGCCTAAACTCAGAGTTAGGTTAAGAGTGATCTGAAAGTAAGTTGAGACCGTTACTCAGTCTGAAATCATGTGAGGACTAGGACTCGGAGCAATCTTAAGGATCAAGACTTAAGTTGTGTTCCTCATCAGTGTCCCTTGACACTCTAAACCAGAAATTCCAGCTGAAGGATTTCTCGTGTTAAATCAGGAAAGTGGATGTAGGAGAGTTTAACTTCGAACCACTATAAATAGTCAATGACATTTACTGTTTTATTTCCTTTGTGTGTGGTGGTGATAAAATCTTTTCAAGTGTGGTTGATAAAATTTGTGATAAATTCCGCTGCTAATAAGGCTAAGGTTGATAGTTATCTAACTAGCAGGTTACTTAACCTCTTAGTAGGAAAGGTGTTAATCACTAGACTCTCCGAGTCTTCAACAGGTTACTTTTTAATACATTATCAAAAATTTCAAAAAGCCTACTTGTTTTAAGTCTATTGTTTTCTCTCTACAAAAGTTTTTTAATATAGATGTATTCCTCCATACACCTGTTTGCTTTATTTGGGACTAACATGAAGTACTCTTCAGACTACTGCTTATGAGTAGCATTTCTGTAGGCTGAGGCCAGTCTCCGCTCTTCTATCATATCTAGACCTATCCTCCGAACCATGTCATTTTCTTCACTGAAAGCTTGTGAGGTTTTGTGAGTTGGGATGACAACCTCTAAAGGTATGACTCCCTCGGTCCCAAAAGCTAGGGCAAAAGTAATATCTCCTGTAGAGTTTCTTGTGGTCGTTCGATACGCCCACAGAACGTCAGGGAGCTTCGTAGCCCACTTTCCCTTGCGATCCTCAAGCTTGCTCTTCAGGATTCACTTGAAGATTTTGTTAACCTCTTCTACCTGACAATTCGATTGAGGGTGATATGGAGTTGAATTTTTTTTATCTTCCATTTATCATGAAGTTACATCATTTTGAGTCGTCAAATTGCTTTTTGTTATCACAGATAATGGCTTGTGGGAGCCCGAATCTGCATATAAAAAATTTCCAAATAAACTTGATAACCTGCCTCTGGTCAATCTTGAGAAGGGGCTTTGCCTCGGCCCACTGAGTTAAGTAACCGACGGCTACGTTGGCAAACTTGTTTCCTCCCTGTGTTGTTGGCAAGGGGCCAATCAGATCAATACCCACTGAGAAGATCTAGGGACTGCCTGATATTTGACCCATTGACCTGACACTGGTGGCATGTTTTGGCACATGCATGGCGTCCTTCCTAAGTGTCGGCCAAAAATAGCCTTGTCGCATTGCCTTGTATGCGAGGGATTGTCCCCCTGCATGATTTCCACATATACCTTCATGGATTTCAGCCAAAATCTTCTTCCTTGCTCAGGAGTGACACACTTTAGTAGAGGTATATTGAATCCTCGTTTATAAAATTGATTGTTTAGAAGAACAAATCGTGAAACTTGTAACTCAATCCGTCGAGCCTCAGTTTGGTCGTTAGAGAGTGCTCCAATTTTCTGGTATGCCACGAGAGGGGTCGTCCAGATGTTACCTTGTTCATTCAAGTAAGCAACTATCTGTCTACTAACGAACGGTTCAGGCAACCTTGTTAGTTGGATATTAGCGAAGTCAGCTGCTCCTTCAGAGGATGCGAGTTTGGAGAGGGCCTTGTGTTCACGAGAAACTTGCTCGATGAAAACTTGTTTAAACGTTTTGCACAAACTGATGACTAGATCTTGATACTTTATTATTTTCTCATCTCAGGCTCCATACTCACACTTTAACTAGTTTACCACCAGCAATGAGTCCATGAAGATGCGCAGGCACGTGACGCTGACTGCCAGTGCAAGCTCAAGTCCTTCTACGAGAGCCTCATACTCGGCCTAATTATTTGTTGATGGAAAACTGAAACGTACCGCATTAGTGAAGCATTAGTGCTCAGGGCCAATCAAAATTGTTCCTACCCCATCACTTGTGCTTGTGGATGATCTGTCAGCGTGACTTCCATGGAGGACGGTTTATCTTTGATGGGTTCTCAGGAAAAGTGAGTTCCACCACAAAGTTGGCCAATGCTTGGCCTTTGATTACAGTACGAGGAGAGTAGTTCACTTTGTATTGAGTGATTTCCAATGCGTCACTTTTGGGGAAGAGTATGCCCTCTCGATCTTTATTAGAGAACGAGATCGCTGCATTTTTGCAGATGGTAGGCTTAGTGAGGCTGATTAGGTTAACCTCATTGAGTGCTCTAAGTTCTGCTTTTTTTCTTCCTGTTGGATGATGTTATGACTGGAGTCAGGCCTCCCAAGGCTCCTCTAGGCCTGAGCATATTGAATTGCCCCCCCGATGGAGTTGGGGGTACCTCCCATCAGGTCATCCTCATCATCGTTCTCCAGCTGAGTGACGTTGCCACAATGTTCTCCTTCTCTTCTTTGTTGATTTTCCAAATAGAATAATTATTGATTTATTAGAAGACACAAAATTTTATAGAAAAACTAACGTAAATTTTGTGGTGTACAAGAAAAATTATTTTTATTTTCAAATTAGATAAATTTTGTTTTATTTAATTTTAATATAAAAAATAATTTACTTGTACCAATAAAATAGTTGAAGGGCATACTTGCTCCTAAGAATAAAAATTTAGGACTTATTTGAATTAAAAAAATAGTTTAGGATCTTAGTTGTACTAAGCAACAGTTTAAGGTTCTGTATTTTTTTCCTTTAAAAAATAGAAAAATTGTAAATATGATGCAAACAATAATAAAATCTATGGGTTAGTTTTAGTCCAACTGAACCGGTTGCCATTTGGTTTATCAAAAACACAAAATTTCGGTATTGGTTTTTAAAGTTCCTTAGACAACATGCCTTAGTCTTATATACACGTGGTGCACCGTACAATTTTAATTCATTTTTAAAAAATTATACAAAATACTACTAAAAAGTCACACATGTTATTACTAAAAAATGTATCTTTAATAGTGTAACTTTTCAATAATAATTTGTGTAACTTTTAGTAATAAATGATGTAACTTTTCAAAAATACACTTAAGTTGTACGGTGCACCTGATGTACATGAGACTTACCCCGAAAACAGAACCAAACTATATTTCCCCTATTAGGCAGTAATTTTCCCAGGAAAGATTAAGCTATTGAATTATCAAGAACAAGGATGCCAACTACAGAGCATATTTCCACAATTACTATTTCTAAAGAAAAAGAAACTCTAATACAAGGATTTTACATTGAAGATCAGCATAAGATACTACTATAGTCACATACATACTATCCCATAAGGTTTAGGAGTACTATCAACCACTATAATCATGCTATTCACAATACACATAATCTTATAGGTTGTAAGAATATGCTGAAACTTTACACCATTCTGAGGTATTGTCTAGGCATCAGACGCGCGAACTCAGAAGTCCTGAACATTCGAAGAAAATCATCTCAGTCGGTATTACATAATAACACGAGAGAGCAAACAGATAACACGGTTGCACTTGGTGTAACGTTTTAGAAATAAAATGTTACAGATTGTTATTGAGTCTAATGAAAGTTGCTATATTGTATGAAAAAAGATGATGATGATGATGATAACCGAAAGACAAACACAGTGCACTATTCTATCAGAAATGTTTTAGTTTATGACCTCTTCCTTATATATTGTGGTAAAACAGACCAAATTATGTCATTACCTCTCATGGACAATGCACTACAAAAGATGTAAAGTACTCAATCACATAAATCAATGAAATATTTCAATCCATATGGTACATTTGCATCAAAATAAAAATTTGATGGGGAAAGTTAAGTGGCATAATACGAGGGACTCTTCGAGTTTTCATAACTGAGATGGAGTCGTACAATATTAGTCCTTTGCTTGGTACAAAATGAATAGTTGAGAGTAACTTAGATATGAATTATATTAGAAATTGCTTATGAACTCACTATCAATGTGGTATAGAATTAAAAACAATTTGGTCTCATAACTTGCTTACTGTCTAATTTTGGCCCCAAAATTGCTTTAAAATTAAAAATAATGCTGTTTTATATCACATGAAAAATTTAATTTGAGGCCAATATTGGACATTCGTGCAACATAAAATATTACTGCACTATCCTTTTTAGTTTGTCCCACAAAAGTTTGCATACTTCAGAAACAAAGATATTTTTTTTAATCTCCACCCTCAAGATTTTCACCTCACAATCTTGATCCTACACATTCTACTCATTACACTTTTACTTAAAAACTGTGCCCCTAAAAGTACCACAAAGTTTTGCAGGACGGAGGTAGTACTATTTTCATAGTTTATTTTCCTAAGCCTCAATGCTTTCAATTGATGAGCAAGTATGTAAGCGTTCAGATTTATTTTACAATGAATACATATAAAGTTATAAAGGGAAGATAGAGACTTATACACACTAACACAAGTCCCAATGCATCTGAATTAGCTCATACACTTGTACACACAAGTCACAATCAAGATTCATGGTTTAAATCAATTAGCTAACAAAACTTCAGATGTTAGATACTTAGATTCTCATACAAGGTTTTTCTTCTACATTTCCTAAAGAACAAGACACTTTGCAGATGAATATGATGCAGTCTTTTTTTTTCTTAAAGCATAGATATTATATAAGTACAACAAAATTTAGTAAAACTGGATTCCTTCCAAGTTTCGAACAAATATAGCAAATAAGAACTCATTCGAATGCGATATTATTATTACCTTGAAGGATGATGACCGCGAAGAAGATAATAGTGACGACAAAGGCCCAAAGATTACTTCTCTGTGATGATCCCTTGTGCCTTTTCATCTTATTAAAGGTCCTCATTCTTCCCATCTTTTTACGACTCAAGTTGAGCTCATACATTTCCTTTAGCAACTTCACATCATAAGGGCTTAATGTAGCATCTTTAGAAGGCCTTTGTGGCCTCGGAGGCCTTGCAGCACTGGGCTTCTTGACCCTTTTCTTGTCGACTTGATTTCCCATCCCTACTCTAAACCTTTCTTCCTTATTCTTGAAATGGATCTCATCAACACTTGATGGAGAAGAATCTCCAGCATATGATGATTCTGAACTCATTAGTTTGCTACTAATATTGGATTTCTCATCACTTAAGGCTTGACCCTTTTTTGTGTTTTCCTCTGTTGTTGTCCCTCCACTCTCTAAATCAATATCCGAATCTAAGTCCATCCTAATCGAGCCTATTTGATCTATGCCTCAAAATATCCTAATCCAGTAGATAAATGATAAAGCTACCCTCAAAAGCATACATTTACTCCACATAACTCACATTTTCTTCAAAATAAGCAAACCGAATCCTGATGCAAAATAGAAGATTGTCAATGCAATGGAATACAACAACAGCAGAAAACGGTTCTCATATCATATGATTTTGGATGCATTTGCATATTGGTTAAAAAAAGTTGCTATATTTACAAATTGGTTCACAATATTTGCAGAAAAGTAATTTTTCCTGCACAGAATTAATTTGTAATCACTAATCAGTGTCAAGTTTGTGAACCATTATGTAATTTTCCCATGATTTTGTTTAACATGTTACAACGGATGCAAGAAAGATAAGTAGATCAACAGATAAGAACACATAATTTACACGGTTCATTAACACTATATTAGCTACGTCTACGACAAAAGAGAGGATTTTGTATCATTACAATACATAATGATCCGAGATTAACAATAGGGAAGCTCATTTATCAACCCACCCTCAACTAAGCTCCAGTCATGGTTAAAGGCATTGCAGCATAACAAAGTCCCATATTTAAGTCTATCAAGTGTATCTTAAAGTAAGAATCAACAAGTAGGAGAGAGACCCTCTACAAGATTGGTGGGAAACATGAAATTAACAAAAATAAACAATCAACAAAAAGGGGTACATTTATCCTATTGACATTCCATGATCGTGTTTGAAAATGAAATTATCATTTATTATAAAAAGGCAGATTTAAATTTCTCCTACAAAACAATCAATTAAATTATTTTTGAAAAATTTGATATGAAATCCACTAATAATGGGAGAAAAAGAAAAGACAATGCAGGACAAAATCAAGAACACGAGCCTGCAGAGTTTGAGCTTCTCAATTCAGATAAATGCACATGCATTTCTCAATCGATGAATTAAAAGCTGGTAATTAAGAGATGAATAATTATATATAGAAAAGGAAAATGAAGAATTAAAAGGAAAGAGTGGGAGGATTGACATACGCTCATTTCTGATAGCGACGATGCTGAAACAAATGTTTGAGCAATTTGATCTGTTTCAAAAAATAGGCTGTTATGCCCAATGTTTCATTATCATCACTGACCCTTAGGAATCGTTTGGTAGGGAAAAATAGACAAGAAATGCCTCTTCATCCCTAATTACATGAAATACTTTGGAGTTTTATCGTGAGAGTTGTTTATTAGCATTGCATGAATAAATAGGAGGAAAATGAGAATATGACCTGATTTAATATGAGAATTGGGTTAATATGGAAACAGTAATAATATACCCACTCTGTTCCACAGAAATTTGCACACTTTTCTTATTTGGACGTCCCACATAAATTTTCACATTATTAAAAAATATATTGATTTACGTGAACAATCACAAACATATACACATATTTACTCATATGCCACTACTTTATATATAAAACATATTTTTCTTAAAAAATGCGCCGTCCTATAGGGTGCAAATTCTTACGGGACGGAGGAAGTATATATTAACGTGATAAAGTTTTTCACTTATTTTTCTTTTTTAAAAATGATATATATAATTGGGGACACACGGCTTTTTCGACAAGTGAAACCTCTATTAGAATCATAAGGATTAATATGATAGAAATTTAGCGAGAAAATGACACTTTTGGTCCCATCAATTACAGGGGTCCAAGATTTGGGTCTCATAATTTATACATTTAATCCTAAATTGTAAATTTTGAATACATTTAGTCTCAAACTTAACGGAATAAGTCACGTACCTTGTTAGAGAAAATGTTTTGTTGAAAAGGATAATACTAACTGAAAATATAAAAGGGGTATAGCGAGGGAATAAAAGATACACAGAAAAATAAAAATTACAATAGACTGAACAAACGTGAAGTCGAGGAGTCCTCTTCCCGTAAAGCGAATATTCCATGGTAGTGCTCTTCTGTATGGAATAACGCTCCCAAAGGTAAAACGAAGCAAGCCTCAAGTGTGTAGCACCGTAGGACTTAAAGTTCCGAGAAACCAAAGGACTGGACCGTCAACTTAAACACTATATGCAGAAGTGTAAGAGAGAGAGAGAGAGAGAGAGAGAGAGAGAGAGAGAGAGGAGAGTGTGTAGTGTGTTCTGAAATGAATGATGACACATATTTATAGGTGAATCTCCACTCGTAAATGAGGAAAAAACGTGTCCGCATTTAATGCTGGCGGACAGATTTGCGTTAATCGACCGTAAGAGATTGATTGAAATCAATTAATTTGTTGACCTGCCAAATTTAGAATTTCACACGTTTTTTGTGCTGATAAAAGAGAGAGTCAGAGCTGAGTCAACACAGAGTTAGCTTCAGATTCATTGAACTTGGCCAATATTGAGTCAGCATAACGACAGCTTCAGATTCATCGAATCTGTACAATATGGGTTTGATCCAGAATGGGTCTGATCCACCAAATTAATTGGGTTTGACCCACAAAGTCAAGTTCCAGTATGGGTCTGATCCACCAAATTAATTTGGTCTGACCCACAAAACTTTTGTGTTCTAAAAAATTAGATGGACACCAGGCCTAAGGCCCAAGTACACCCAAAGTTAGTCCAATTGCCAAGATTCAAGTCCACGGCCATAGCCTCGAGCTCGGCTCAGCGCACGCGAATGTGACAATTTGATTGCCAATCAATCAACTATAATTTGATTAACTTTATTGAATTCTTACTAATATTATGTATATTAGTCTTCTCATTTTCCAATTTGGCTAATTCAAGATTTTAACCTTTGATTTGTTGACTCAATTTCTCACTTACCATTAATTGGTTTTGTGAGTATGAATACATTAAATTTATCTACTCCACGAGTAGTACACACTCGTATCAATTAATTTCCAAGAAATTTATTTTAATATCTTCATTTTATTGGTCAAACAATACCAATTAAATTATTCAATATTTAATTAATATTAAATATTTTCAACAATCCCCAACATGAGTGAAAATTGTACACATAAACATGCAGACACACAGCCCAGTCCAAGTGAGACGATGTTGTATTTGGACAGGTAGCTTGGAGCTTTGAACCTTCCATAGTCTAGGTTACCGGATACACTGGCGGCCTAGTAGACAGAATGTCTTGAACTATTTCACCTTGGCGTGTACTGAGACAGTAAGCAATGACACAATACAATCTCTACGTCCTTTTTTGTTCTCACATTTTTGTCCGTTTCGACCATGGACACCCTTGAATTTATATATATATAAAAAACATTTTTGTTAATTACTTCTCTCTTCTTTACCCCTATTTTGATAGAGAATAACTATGAAATCTTTGATTATTCCATGTTCGATTTTTTGATTTACTTTTTCATTTTGGATTGAAATTTGAGAGAGAGAGAGAGGGGACCATGGTTGTGTTGTTTGAAGGGATGGGCGGTGGCTTCGAGAGAGAAGGGTGAAGGCCACGACGGTGGGCAGTTTTTATTTGTAGTTGTATTTTGATTGATGAACAGGGGTTTTAAACTGTAGTTGGTAGTCAACGATTTGAGATGGAAATTTAGTTGTCCCTTTTTTAGATGTAAATTTTGAAATGTAATTTCAGGTTTTTGGTGTAATTGTGGTGTAAGTGTGATTTGTGCAGATTGTGTTTCTCGTCTGTGCAAAAATATTGTAAATATTGTGCAAAGTTTACTTTAATTTATTTTTCAAATTAAATTAAATAAAAAATGAATAGATTTGGAATTTGAAAAAATAAATATTGTGTAAATTGAATATTGTAAATTAATAAGTTGTACAAATTAATTTGGCTTATTGTGCAATTAAAAATTCATTTGCTTTGCAGAATGATTTTTTATCTGTTGTTGTGCAAACATTTTCTGCCAATTGTGCAATGAATTTTCTACGTCTGTGCAAACAATTTTATGCATTTGTGAAGATGAATCTATTTGCAAGTGGTTAAAAAACATGAACTTAATTTAAAGACACCCTTAATATATGCAACAAATTGTAACTTAAAAATAAAAAGGAATGATTGGCGGGTGTATTTAAAAAGTGTTGCGAATAACATGGGTCAATCCGTGACAATATATTTTTAATCGGACCAAGCCTATTGCTATGGATCCGAGCCCAGTATGTGATGGTTTAGATTAAAAGATCCTATTAAATCTGATTGGGCTAAAAAATCTCTAGAAAAATATTTTTAGTGCTCGAATTCAATGTATATATATAATAAGATATTCAGTATTAATTGATGACAATTATCCAGAGAGCATAGTTGAATTGGTAAGATATATTGCAGTGATGTTGAAAGAATTATTGAGGAGGAGGAGCATGTATTGTAATGAAAATAGTTGATGATAAATTTATTATAAATTTATTTTAAAATATTAAAAATTTGGTTAAATTAAAATATGCATCAGGTGTATCAAAAATTGAGGTCAATATATAAATTTAATTGACATCAGCTTTTGATACACTTGATGAGATTTTTGATACATTTGGTTAAATGTTTATACTTTAAAATTGATTCATGATAAATTTATCAATGAACAATTTTTATATAAAACTTTGCCATTTAGAAAACACAATAGCAAATTTTATTTGGAATAGATTTTTATTAAAATGTTGTAAAAATTTGTCCCATGATTTGAATTTTATCGATTTTTTTACAAGATCTTTGGTCTCTACCCGGACCCGATGAAAAAAATGGGATCACTTCTTATGGACTCATTGAGAATGATTCGGATCTAGTTCATGGCCTATTAGAAGTAGAAGGCGCTCTGGTGGGATCTTCACGGATAGAAAAAGATTGCAGTCCGTTTGATAATGATCGAGTTACATTGCTTCTTCGGCCCGAACAGAGGAATCCCTTATATATGATGCAAAATGGATCTAGTTCTATCTTTGATCAGAGATTTGTCTATGAAAAATATGAATCGGAGTTTGAAGAAGGGAAGGGGAAAGGAGCCCTCGACCCGCAACAAATAGAGAATGATTTATTCAATCACATAGTTTGGGCTTCTAGAATATGGCGCCCTTGAGCCTTTCTATTTGATTGTATGAATTGGGATTTCCCTCCAGTGCAAGTGGATCATTTATGATGAAGAGGATGAGCTTCAAGAGAATGATTCGGAGTTCTTGCAGAATGGAACCATGCAGTACCAGACACGAGATAGATCTTCCAAAGAACAAGGGCTATGAGTATGTAATTGCAAAAATCAAAGAGCACCTATACTTATTCTCTTTAGAGTTTATATAATGCTCTTTTTCCTAGAATATCATAATCATACACTTGATTGGTTAACACTTTTTTTTTCAGAATAAATTATGTAAAAAAATTATAAGTATTCAAGAAAAAGTATTATTTTTAACTTGAAATTATTAAATTTTTCTTGGATACACCTTGAGACAGTTCCATTTTTTTTAATATAGAAAAAATTAAGTTGCTAAAAACTTTTGATCTTTTAATTTCAAGGAATAGTGAAGTTATAGTGTACAATGTTTTTATGTAAATAATGTTCTAATTTAATTGGAACAATATTCTAAAAATAAATGACACTTCCCCTATTCAAAAAAGAATGTTAGTTTATTTTGGATAAGTTTTAAAAAAAAGGTAAATAAAATAAGGATATTTTGAGATGTATAAATTAAGTGGTTATTTATGAATGTAAAATTAGTGACATATGTAGTAATTAAATGATGATCGAATGATATTAAAAAAAAGTACGATAAAAAAGAGATTCTCTTTATTTACATTTGCTATTAAAATGTGATACTCATTACACAAATGAATTTGTGTGACAGTCTCTTGTAGAGATGTGAAAATTCTCCAATCCTCTTTTTTATTTTTCCTCACAATATGTAAGAATTGGAGATGATTATTAGTTGATCAAAGACATCGACAACAGTAACTTAATCACAATTCTCAAGTAATTAAGCAATATGCATTAAGAGACTGAGAACATGACTCTATACACAGATGAACGAATGATTTCTTTTTTCTTCTACACATTAAATATATAACTACCCTTTCATATGTATAGTTAAGTATATAATATATTTAAAATAACATAAACTTATTGGAACTAGGTCTCTTGTGAGCTCGAGTTCACATGAACTCGTATCACTGTTATGTGTAATCATTATCACTATATATTATCACTGTTATAAAAATATAATCACTCTATCCCATAATTATTTTCACACTTTCTTTTTTCGTCACAATTCTTTTCACACTCTATAAATGAAAACTATTACTTTAATTTTATTCTCACAATATTCACATATTTACACAAATTGCCTTTACTTTTACATTCAGTCCAACTAATCTCATTATTTTAATAATATAATTTTACACATCATCATACTTTTCTTAAAAAGTGTGCAATCCCAAAGGTGAAAACACCTCTGGGACGGAGGGAGTACTATTTTTTAATAGTGATAGTGTAAATGCATAACATTGATAATAAATATATATAACAGTGATAGTGTATACACACGACTGTGATATTTGATAAACCCGAGTTTACCATGATAAACCGGTTAATTCGAGTTCATACAAATTTTTGTCAACTTATTTATAATAATGTGTTAGCTCCCTTTTTTTATATTAAAGTATAATTTTCAATCTTTAGTAGATTTTATATAAAAATGATTCATGATAGGATCATCATGAAATTGTTTTAAAATATCAAATATTTGATCAAGTGTATCAAAATATTTATGAGAAGTATCAAAAATTGGAAACAATAAAACCTATAACAATTATAATATAATATCATTAACTCAAATTTTAATACTTCTGATAAAATTTATGATACTTTTAATTAAATATTTGATATTTTAAAACTGATACATTATAAACTTATCATAAATTATTTTCATACAAAACTTTATCCTCCTTCTCGCCTCTTGAAAAAACAATTAAAATTTTCACATTATGTTTGAAATGGATTCCATAAGATTGAATAATCCCACCTTAGTGACATTACTAGTTCTACATAAAATTCGAAGAGAAATGGATTAAGGGGACGCTTGGTATTAAAATTCTTCAATGGTAATGAGAGTAAGAATATATATAGTAATTATTGTACCTAATGAGAACAAATGAGGTACATAACATTGATTTTCCTCCTAAATAAGATAATCATTACCCCCATTTGATTACCCTCATCTCATCCTCATCAATCAATCTCCCGTACCACAATCAACATATTACTTTTTTGTCAACATATTCCAAAATTAGAGCACAATACTAATGATTAACAATCATAAACACAAATTCTCATTCAACATATGTAAAGATAAAGAAAAAAAATAAAATTTTACTATCATTACCATTGAAGAATTTGAATCAAGCGTGCCCTTGAACGAGAGAGGAGGAGGGAGAGGGGGCCAAAGTTATTTTTGTTGTGGTGTGGTGTGATGGTGGACTAATGTCCAAAAGAAAAAAGAAAAAAGAAAAAAGAAAGAAAGAAAAAAGTGTGAATTGAATGTTCATCACATGGAAGCATGTGAGATTGTTGGAATAGTGTGTTAGTTTTGATGACAAGCCTCATCTTTTTCTGCATAACAAAACAAAAGTATTTGTTAATGCCTATCACTTCTGTTTGCCGCTCTACTACGACTATTTTCATATTTGCCAAAAGGCGTCATGTACGTCCATTGTACCTCACGCTCATAAACTAACTTTTTCTTTTCTTTTGTTAAAAGGGAATTTCTTCCCATAAAAACTTAGCATCTCTATATTTTCAATTTGTTTATAATAATTTATACACTTATAAAGATGAGGAGGTCTCATGTATAACTCATGTACGATGCATTCACTCAATAATTGATATTATTTATAATAAAAAGTGTGAGCTGATTATACTGAAAAATTTAAATTGATATACTGAAATTTTATACTACTATTAATTTTTTAGTATAAATTTTTTAATACAATCAACACACA
This sequence comes from Prunella vulgaris, assembly GCA_026898435.1. NCBI lineage: Eukaryota > Viridiplantae > Streptophyta > Magnoliopsida > Lamiales > Lamiaceae > Prunella > Prunella vulgaris. Next base: position 454,006 of record JAPKLY010000353.1, on the reverse strand, counting down.
CTTTTCAGTATAATCAATCTTTGAGTGAGTGCATCTGTTGCAAATGAGGCTTACTCTTCACATATATATTTATATGCTATTATTTTATTAAAGAAATATTAAAATTATATGTACATGTTTTTTTCAGGATAGGTGAAGTAATTATTATTGTTGTTATTTTATTTTCGCCGTGAATGTCTTTATAATATTCGTGTCAATAAAAGATCGTCATTGAGGGGTCAACGGATAAAGAATGAATAATTTGTTAAACTAATTAATTCAAATACACAAGTGCTTAAATGCAATATGGATTTAACTTGGAATTTTTTGCAAATAATTTCGTCGTCATAATTATTTTCAGTTTTATCTTTTCTCTCCCATTTTACCAAACATCTACATCTTTGATAAAGGAATATGTAAAATATAATATAATATTACGAACATAGATTCATGCATATTAGTTTTTATTTCTCTCCCATTTTTTTTTCATGCATACTCCCACCGTTCCTGAACTACTTTTATAATAGTTCCGGACACACGAATTAAGAAAAAGTAAGTATATGAGTGTAAAGTTAAATAATAAAATAAGAAAAAGTGTACTTTATTGACTTTAGTGAGTGTAAAAAGTTTTCTTTTTAGGTAAGTGAAGGAAGAGTTGGAACATCCAAATAAAAAAAGTGTGAAAGTAGTTTTGAGACGGAGAGAGTATTAGTTAAGAATAGTAGGTATTATATACACGATTTTGTACCACTAACTACAAAATTAGTTCTTTTACAAGTATAATGTTAATTCTAACAATAATCATATTTTGCCAAATAATATTAGAGATAAACTATGCATATGATACTTAATTAAAAAAATAGATTCATAGTATTCAGCTTTCACAGCGGTTTAATGTGTGAATATATGAACCCACCCAAACTATATTTTAAAGTAAAATGAAGTTCAAATATTAAAATGAAGTTTATTCTTTGAGAAGGGTCTTTATCAATTCACATAAGATCTAAATCAATTTAATTCATTTCTTTTTCTTTTTTACCACATTAACTGAACGGAGCTTCGTCTCACAAATATTATGTTTGGAGAAAAGATTTGTCGAAATGATAATATTACTGTAATAAAAAGGAATACAATGGGAAAAAAACTAATACACAGAAAATAAATACAAAATACAAATTACAAAAAATAAAACAAAACAGGTGTCGAATCGAGGAGTCTTCTTCCCGCAAAACGAATATTCCCAGGTAGTGCTCTTCGGTATGGAATAACGCTCTCAAAGGTAAAACGACATTAACTCTAAGTGTGTAGCACCGTAGGATTTGAAGATCCAAAGAACACAAGGGCATATGGACTGGACCGTCACCTTAAGAGAGAGAGAGAGAGAGAGCTCAGGAATGAATGATGACAACTATTTATATGCGAACCTTCACTCGTAAATAAGGAAAAACAAGTCCGCATTTAATGCTGACGGGTATGATAGGCGTTGGTCAACAGTTGGAGATTGACTGCAATCAATCAACATAGACCTACCATTTTTACCAATTCCACACGTTTTTGTATTGATATGAGAATGTCATAGTTGAGTCAGCATAGAGTCAGCTTCAGATTCAATGAATTTGTCCAGTGATGAGCCAGCACAGCATCATCCATAAGTTAGTTCCAGATTCAACGAATCTGTACAGTGAAGTCAGTTTCGGTATGAGTCTGATCCATTATCGAATTAATTGGGTTGGACCCACAAAATTTTGTGTTCTAAAAAGTAGATGGACACCAGGCCTAAGACCCAAGTACACTCAAAGTCTAATTGCCAAGATCTAAGTCCAAGGCCACGGCTCGGCTCGCCGCGCGCATGTTGCAATTTTGGTTGTCAATCAATCAACTATAGTTTGATTCGCTTCATTGACTTCTTACTAATATTATGTAAATTAGTATTTTCATTTTCCAATGTGGAATGAGAATTAACTCCCTAATTCAAAGGTATTAACCTATTACTTTTGACTTAATTTCACTCATCATTAATTGATTTTGTGAGTATGAATACATTAGATTCATCTACTCCATAAGTAGAACACACTCGTATCAATTAATTTCTGAGAAATTAATTTTAATATCTTTATTTTATTGGTCAAACAATACCCATTAAATTATTCAATATTTAATTTAAATTAAATATTTCTAACAATCCCTCACATGAGTGGAAATTTCACCCATAAAGATGCAGACACACAGTCCAGTCCAAGTGAGACGATATTGTATTTGGACAGGTAGCTTGGAGCTTTGAACCTTTCATAGTCAAGCTTACCAGATTTAACGGCGGCCTAGTAGACACAATGTCTTGAGCTATTCCACCTTGGTATGTACCGAGACAGTGAGCAATGACATAATACAGTCTCTAGGGCCTTTTTTGTTCTCACATTTATATCCGTTTCGGTCATGGATACCCTTTGAATTCATAAGTGTTTAATATTTGATAATATTTGAAGTGACCTCTCACTTCACACTTACATAGGTGAAATCCCCTTGAGTATCCCATAATACTCTATCGTCACTGAAACTTTAAGATTCATTAAAAGTCTTCAGACTTAACCTACACCACCTACATGTTCTATACTTAGTGTGTTGTCCTCTAAGGAATGGTTGGATTGCCAAGCATTTCATATAACTTCCAAACCTTAGTTTTCCCGTTGAACCAAGATCTTGGGATCTCCAGTCAACTTGGTTAAGTTACCACTGCTTTAGTCTGTTCTGTGGATTTAAAGCCCATTCCTTCAGACAAATTAGACATTTGATCTCGATTTATACTTTTTATTAATAGATTTGCTAGATTATCCTTAGATCTTATATAGTCTATGGATATCACACCACTTGAGATCAATTATCGAATGGTGTTACATCATCAATGAATGTGTCTAGACTTTCCGTTATACATATTATTCTGAGCACCACCAATTTCGGCTTAGCAGTCACAAGGTACCATTATAGTAGGTACTGGTTTATTCCAACATGAAATATCTTCAAGGAAGTTTAGAAGTCACTCTGCTTCTTCACCAGCTTTATCTAAAGCTATGAACTTAAATTCCATGGTGGACCGGGCTATACACGTTTATTTTGTAGATCGCCGAGACACAACAACCCTCCTATAGTTAAGAAATATCCACTAGTTGAGAATGACTCTTTAGTGTCTGATATCCAGTTGGCATCACTATACCCTTCAAGTACAGCTGGATCCCTGGTGTACTGTAGTCCAAAGTTTAGAGTGTACTTTAAGTACCTAAGTACCCTTCTCAAAGCTATCCAATGCACATGACTTCAGTTGCTCGTGAATCTACTATGTTTATTCACGTCACATGCTATATCAGGGACGCGTACAATTTGAAATGTACGTAATGCACCCAATGGCTAGCATATTTTGTTAAGCTATAGTTTTACCATTATTTTTCTTCAAGTGAACATTCATTTTCAAATGTGTTTTAGCTGGAGCCATAAAACCTTCTGGTTGATCCATGTAAATTTCTGCATCCATCTCATCATTGAGGAATGCAGTCTTAACATCCATTTGGTGAGTCTCGAGATTGTACCAAGAAGCAATTGCGATTAACATCCCGAATAGATGTACTTCTAATACTGGTGAATAGGTATCACAGAAATTGTAACCTTGGACTTGTTTGAAACCTTTTGCGACTAAACGTGGTTTGATATTATCAATCGACTAATCTGCTTTGTATTTTCTTTTAAGGATCCATTTGCATCCTAAGGTCTTACAACCTTGTGGGAGATCAACCAATTCCCAAGTACGATTTCTCATAATGGAGTCGACTTCATATTTATGGTCTCTTGCCAGAGTGGAACGTCTGGTCTTGAAAGAGCTTCTTTGATATTCTTTGGTTCATCCTCCAACATAAATATAATGAAGTCAGGACCAAATGTTTTAGCTATCTTTGTCCTTTTGCTACGTCTCAACTCCTCTTTTTCTTGAGTAGATGGACCAGATTCATCATCAAACTCTTCTTGATGAGGCCTTTTGGTTGAGATCTTATATTCCTTAGTTTTACGAGGATATATAGTTTAAAAAAATACTCCTTTTCTCGATTCCATAAGAGTGCCTTTAGTCATATCAGGTACTTCTGATTTGTGAATCAGATATATATATATATGCATTACTGTTTAATGCATAACCTACAAATATACAGTTCATTATTTTAGGTCCAATCATAACTTGCTTGGGTTGTGGCACTTCTACCTTTGCTAAGCACCCCCACACTTTGAGGTATTTATACGATGGTTTCCGTCTTGTCCACAATTCATAAGGAGTAGTGTCCTTACTTTTGTGTGGAATTTTATTTAATATGTAGTTAGCTGATAGAACGGCTTCCCCCACATATTTTGTGGCAAATCGGAGCTGATCAACATTGTATTTATCATCTCCTTAAGTGTTCGGTTCTTGCGTTCCTTAACACCATTTCATTGAGATGAATATGGAGCAGTTGTTTGATGTATGACACCAGAGTCGACACAAATTTTCTCAAATGGTGCTACTACGTACCATTTTAATTCGTTTGCTTAACTGGTTTTCCACTTCATTTTTGTATAATTTAAAAGCATTCAATGCTTCATTCTTACTAGGCAAAAGATAAACATGGCAAAACCTAGTACAATTATCTATGAACTTGATGAAGTACATGTTTTCTCCTCTAGTTTCAACAAATTTTAAATCACACACATTGGTTTGTATTAAATCTGGAGGCTCAGTGTTTCTTTCAATTGATGAAAATAGTAGTTTTGTCATTTTAGCTTCTACACAAAATTAACATTTTTGGTTTGTTTCAACACTTTTAATGTTAATGTTAAAATGAAATAACTCATATCCCAGGCTCAAGAAAATTCTCTCTCTAGAATGAAAACCCAAATAGACGCTTCAGAACCCTAACCTCCGCCGAATTTTATCCCGTTCCTCGAGATGAAGCCGGATTAATCATACCGACAGGTGAATAACTCTTCCTCTTCTAGCGTATGGAGAAACGGAGTAGTCGCTAGTAAGATACACCCACGCTTGAATGGCGAGTCCCCAGACGATGATGTCTATATCTACCCCTTTGTTGAATTGGATGAGTGCATCCTCACATCTTACTTAAATCAAACAAAAATATACAGTTTGGGAATTTTCGTGGAAGCAGAAGTCGAGGGTGGAGGAACTCAACGAAATGTGGGCGAGGCTCAATCTGACGGAGGAGGAAGGACTGGAGATTCAAATTGAAGAGGAAGAAATCTCACTACCAAAAAATGTTCTGGTTGGACGATTTGTAATGCGGAAAAAGATGGGTGCATCAGAACTTGGAATGGCGATGAAGAAGATCTGGGGGGTGTCTACTGCACTTAAAGTTTCAATGGTTGGGGAGGCGATGTACTCCTTTGAATTTGGCGACCATGAGGATTTCAACAGGGTGTACCATCAACAGCCGTGGAATCTAAATGGTGCTCTTCTAGTGCTTGATAAGCTGTCGAGAACGGAGAAGCCTTCGGAGATGAAGCTGGATATGGTACATTTTTTGGTACAGATCCACGGCCTTAATTTTTGCACTATGAACAAGTCTGTTGGGAGAAGAGTTGGGGCTATCATCGGGGAAGTGTTGAAAGTTGATTATCCTGTGGGTGAAGTGAATCTGGGCAAGTGCTTGAGGGTAAGGGTTCTGCTGGATGTCACGAAGCCTTTGCTGAGAGGCAAATCTATTGTGGTGATGGAGGAAAGACTGAGGCTTTACTTCAGGTATGAAAAATTGTCCCAGTTCTGCTATATTTGTGGGAAATTGGAACACACTGAGAAAGATTGCCCAAAATCTTTTATGTCCCCAACCTTTACGACGGCATTGGCAAGACAATTCCGGAGTGGTTTCGAGCTGAAGAAAGGAGTTTACCACCAAGACTTGATGAATACAATCCAGAAGAAAAACGAAGTAGTGGATAGGGGAAAGAGTGAGTCGCAAAGGGATGATAGGAAGCCAAATGAGGCAGGGGAAGGGAAACATGAGGTCGTGCAGTTTAGTACATTATCCGCAAAGGTTACTCAATTTAAGGACTTGATTGACCCAAAATATCTTTCAAAGAATGAAGCAGGAGATGTGCATATCAACATCGCAGCAGTGCAGGCCCAAGGAGAGGAATACATGGCACTCATCAATGCACAGGGAGCAATGAATTTTGATGAGGGAACAAGTAACACCAAAGGGACGGGGAGGATGATAAGGGCTAGCGGCTCATATTCCAGAAGGCAGAAAAGAAAGATGATGTTGGAAGCTGGACTCCAAACCAATAACCGCGACGCTAGGAAGAATACAAAAATACAAGTAGGGATGGATACGACTCAAAAAAAGTGGCTGAGGTCAAGCTTGATGGGGTACAATGTCGGGGACTTCGACTGCAGTGGCTTCGAAAACTTTGGGGAACTCAAAATCCCAAAGAACCTAACTATTCAGAAAGAAGTAATGGAGAGGAAGTGGAACAACCAACCATTGTGAAGGGGAAGGCAGAGACTGGGGACACCCAGTCCCGCCTAGGAAAATGAGTTGCGTAATCTGGAATGCACGGGCCCTGAGCAGTCGATGCGCATTCCGTTCTCTTTAGCGTTTAGTTGTTGATTTAAGTCCGTCTTTGTTGTTTGTGATCGAGTCCAAAGTTTCGAAGTCTGTTGGGAGTAGTTGGAAAAGTATTTTGAAATTTTCTGGTTGTATGGCAATTGATGCCAATGGCTCCTCTGGGGGCCTTTTGCTATTTTGGAATGAAGAAATGAATGTCTCTATTTGTTCTTACTCAAGTCATAATGTAGATTGTGTAGTCCACATTTCTGGGTTTAGTTGGAGATTCACCGGCTTCTAGGGATGGCAAATGGAGCAGATCAGGGCGGATACCTCAATATCCATACCTGTTCCACGCTTGTGCCCCGCTGATCCGCCCTGCTCCATGCTCCACTGCGGGGCAGCATTTTGAGATCCATGCTTGCCCCGCGCGGGGCGGATCAGATCCGCCCCGCTCCATCTATTAAATTCTCATAATTTTACAATTATACATTATTCATTTATTTGATGAGAGAGAATCAAAGTTTCTAAGATTTGATTATTTTAAAAAAATATATACAATTCTATATATTATATATATATATATATTTAATATTATATATAATTAATATTATATAGAGCGGGGCGGGGCGGATCAGGGCAAAAATATGTAGATCCATGCCTGATATGCTCCGCAAGCGGGGCGGGGCTGATCTGTTCCATTCTCAAAACGGGGCAGATCGGGGCCGATCCAAACAGAGCGGGGCGGATTGGATCAACTGCGGGGCGAGTCATTTTGCCATCCCTACCGGCTTCTATGGCCATCCAGTAGCTAGCCAAAGGAACATCTCGTGGGAACTTCTAAAATCAATTAGAAATTCCCACCAAGGGGAACCGCTTTCTTGGATAGTGGGAGGGGATTTTAATGAAATAAGAAGGGGGGACGAGAAAGCAAGGGGTAATCAAAGGAGCTTTAGTTTTATTGAAAGCTTCAACAACACCTTACTGGATTTAGGCCTTTCTGTTCTGGAGTCTAGGGGCCCTAAGTTTACATGGTTCAATAAAAGAAAAGGAAAAGAGTTGGTTAAAGAGAAATTGGATAGGTTTGTTGCAAACCAAGCTTGGTTAGACTTTTTGACAAAGCAGAAGTTAGAAACCTACATTTTTTTGGTTCTGACCATAGAGCAGTGATGTTAACGCTGGAAGGTCAACATAGAGGAGAAGAAAAAAGAGGGGAGAAACAATTTTTCTTTGAGCATAAATGGCTCATGGAAGATGATTTCGACAATATTTTCCGGCAGGGCTGGAATCATTCGGAAATCACGGAGAATCTACGAACCAAGCTGGAAAAGTGCGCAAAGAGGCTACGAACATGGGCTGCCAATACCTTGGAGAAAAATAGTAAGAAAATCAAGGCCTTGAAAGGAAAAATTGATGAAATTTTGGAAGGGGCAGACTACCGAAATGAGTATACAAACATACATGTGCTTGAAAAGGAACTCCAAAAGCTTGTAGATCAAGAAGAACTACATTGGTACCAAAGATCGAGAGTGAATTGGATGACTGCAGGTGATAGAAACACCACCTATTTTCATAAAAGAGCCTCGGTTCGTAGGAAGAGAAATACTATCAATGAGATTTTCAATAATGAAGGCAGGTGGTATGCAGACAAGAAAGACATTGAGGAAGCCTTTATGAGCTACTATGAAGAACTATTTACATCAGCCAATCCAAAGCATGAAGATATTGAGTATATATGTAATCAAGTTGAGGGGAAGATGTCATCAGAAAGCACCCAATTTTTAGAGAGACCTTTCATAGAGAAATAGATTAGGAAAGTTGTTTTCGACCTATATCCGACAAAGGCACCTGGTCCTGATGGATTCTCTGCTACTTTCTACCAAAAAACTTGGGCCCACATTAGTAAAGATGTGAGCAAAGACATTCTAGCAGTGCTTAATTAGGGGAGTTCGCTGGAAAGTTAGAATGAGACTACGATATGCCTAATCCCAAAGATCAAATCTCCAAAGACACTTACGGATTTCAGGCCAATAAGTCTCTGCAATATCTCCTATAGAATTCTGGTAAGGACGATAACAAATAGATTAAAGAGGGTTATTGGTGAAATTATCAACCCTTCACAGAGCGCATTTATTCCATGCAGGTTGATATCAGATAATATTATCCTTGGTTTTGAATGCATGCATTGGATTCGACATAATAGAAGCAAAGGAGGTTATCCAGCCCTTAAGTTGGACATGTCGAAGGCCTACGATAGGGTCGAGTGGTTTTATCTTCAAAAGATACTTGCAACAATGGGATTCAGCACCAAATGGGTTAATTTACTGGTGAATTGTGTTTCCTCCGTGAAATACTCGCTGAAAATTAATGGAGCAACAGTGGGAGCCTTCAAGCCGTCATGAGGTATTAGACAAGGAGATCCTCTATCCCCCTTACTCTTTGTTATATGCGCTCAAGGACTATCTTCTTTACTCAATGAAGCAACGAGGCATAAAGACTTGTTGGGATCAAAATCGCAAGGAGCAGCCCATTAATATCTCACATTTTTTTTGTTGATGATAGCCTTATTCTCTTTAAAGCAGACACTCGCAACAGTTTGAAAGTTAAAGATTATCTTCAAAAGTACGAGAAAACCTCAGGACAACTTATTAATTTTGACAAATCAGCTCTTACTTTAGCCCGACAATGGCGAAAAAAGGCATCAATGAGGTAAAAATTGTGTTAAACGTGAAGGTCAGGCAGGGGCACGAAATATACTCGGGATTACCTACAATGTCCTCAAGGCAAAAAAGGGTGTAGTTTGGTTATTTAAGAGATAGGCTCATAAGAAAGCTGGAAACATGGAAAGGACATCATTTTCCGGATGGAGGGAAAGAAGTGTTAATTAAAGCGGTACTACAAGCAGTACCTACCTTCACGATGGCATGCTTTAGAGTACCGACAACGATTTGTAATCAACTACAAAGCATGATTGCCAGATTTTGGTGGGGAGGAGATGGAGATACCAGAGGGGTGCACTGGAAAGCATGGAATACTTTGACTAAGAGAAAAGATAAAGGAGACATGGGCTTCAGGAATATGTTAAACTTCAACAAAGCCTTACTTGCTAAACAGACATGGAGAATCATTTGCAACCCAACATCCCTTTTGGCGATGACCTTGAAAGCTAGATATTTGAGACATACAGATATTATGGAGGCCGAATTGGGAGTTAATCCTTCATTCGTTTGGAGATCCATTTGTTAGGGAAGAGAGCTCCTTGAGAAGGGATTAAGATGGAGAGTCCATGACAGTAAAAGTATAAATTTATTTAAAGAGAGATGGGTGATGGGTCTCAATGATGGTAAAATCAAATCAAGAATCGCTTCGCCATCAATGGTATCAAGGTTCATCTTACCTAATAGAGAATGGGACGTGGACCTTATCAATCAGGCCTTCTTGCCTTACGAAGCTGAAGCAATCAAGAAGACACCCATTGTTGATAGTGAGCAAGGGGACTCAAGATTCTGGCAACCGGGAAAAAAAAGAAAATACACTGTTAAAATAGGCTGATGGTTTGAGACAAATTTGAAAGCCTCTCAAAACATGAATGAGAGCCCATCGTTGCAACAACAAAAAACTAGGGGGTGGAAGCAATTATGGAACCTTAATGTGCCTCCCAAGGTAAGGAATTTTATGTGGAAACTGGCGAATAATAGTCTGGTTGCGGAAGGCAATTTAATAGCTCATCACATGACGGAAGATGCAAGCTGTAAGTTATGTCATTTTAATAATTCCTCCACCACTCATGCAATTTTCCATTGCCCCTGGACGAAGGAAAATTGGAAGAACCTGGAGCTTTGGACTTTTTTGAAAAGTATCCGACATCTGAGTAGCTAGGATATAATGGAGGAGCTATTTTCTGGAAACCAAAAGAGTGACAAGGAAAAAATTGCCATGGTCGCGTGGGCAACCTGGAAAGGGAGATGCAATATTATTCGTGGGACCGAGGTTCAACGTTTAGCGGCTGGAAAAATGGGAATTAAAGCAGCATCATGGGCTCTGGACCTCTTAGACAGTTTTCACAAGATGAATGAGAAGGTGTTTGCGGATAAAATCACTACACACCCAGGGTTGTCTTTTATTGGTGGACAACAACAGGTGCGGGGAAATGTTTTATTTGTAGATGCTGGTTTTTGCGATGAAAACGCGTGCGCCTCTATAGGCTTTGCTTTCAGATTAGAGAATGGGACACTGAAATGGGCTGGTTGCGAGAGGATTAAATATCAGGGTACGGTTCTAGGAGCAGAGTTAGCAGCAATACTACATGGTATCAGACAACTCAAGAAGAGAAGACTCGATAATTGGCAGCTACTTTCGGAACCAATGTATAGTGCCGAGGGAGCTACCTTAGATTTAATTTGACAGGAATTGAAAGGTACCGTAGGGGGAGGTATCTGTCACATCCCAAGGGAGAGAAATAAGGTAGCTCATGAGTTGGCAAAGTGGGCGAGGTATACTTCTACTTCTCAAGATTGGGTAGAAGATGAAATACCTAGATGGGTTAGGAATATTGCTCTTGATGTTTAATTTACTCTTTCGATGTCGTAAGAGCCCTTTCCTTTAAATAAAAAAACACTTTTAATGTTAAGTAAATTTAGATTTACTAAATTTTTTATGAACTTTAGATTTACATGTCCCACTCTACAATGTCATAAGTTAGAGCACTCAACGATATTAGAGGAAGTAGAAGCTTTTTTATTCTTATAATTTTTCCCCTTAGGGAGTACAATCATAGTGCTCAATTCAAACAAACCATCGTGGAGATAGTCACGTGCTAAATACACATAGTACTTGCTACAAACATCCCTATTCAACTCAAATACAAGTTTAAAATTATTCTTTACAAGCACAGATCCAGAGATCAGATTCTTGTGTATATCAGAGACATGCAGGACATTTCAAAGTGTGAGATTCTTGTCAGTGACCAGCTTCAGAACAATGTTGCCAACCCCAGCTACCTCATATGTGGCTTAATTTTTCATGTGGAGCTTCCTCCCACCAGCAGACTCATAAGTTGAGAAAGCGTTCCTTTCAGAACAGACATGATAGGTAGCTCTAATGTCGATGAACCACTCCTTTGGGTTGTCCACCAAGTTCACTTTAATGATCATAACAGCAAGATCATCTTCAGTGATGTCCACTTGAGCCACATTTTCCCATGATTATTTTCCTTTATTGTTTTCTTTCTTTGGGGTTCTACAATCCTTGGCCATATGACTTGGTTTTTGGCAGTTGCAATAGTCACCGGTAAATTTGGATTTTGTTGCAACTGTTTTCTTCCTCTTGTTATATTTTGACCTCTTTCTTTTCTTTGATTCCAATAAGTTGACTTTGACCTCATTGAATTTTTGGTTCTCACCAAGCCACCTTCATGGATTTGAAGCTTTTTAATGATTTCTTATAAAGTCATTCTTTTCTTTTTAAGCTTCAAGTGACTTTGAAATCCCTCCAACTAGGAGGCAATTTTTCAATAACTGCAGCTGCTTGAAAAGATAAAACGACACTAACTCCAAGTGTGCAGCACCGCAGGACTTGAAGATCCGGCGAACATAAGGGCAAATGGACTGGACCTTCACCTTAAACTTCATATGCAGAGGTTGGATAAAAGAAAGAGAGATACGAGAGTGTGTGCGCTTAGGAATGAATGAGGAAACCTATTTATAGATGAACCTCCACTCGTAAATAGAAAAAAATGCGTCCGCATTTATTGCTGATGAGCATGATAAATTGCCAAGATCCATGTCCACGGCTCGGCTCGCCCCGCAGTAGTGTGTGTTAATTTTCAATCAATCAACTGTAAATTTGATTAGCTTCATTGACTTCTTACTATATTATGTTAATTAGTTTTCTCATTTTCCAATGTGGGATGAGAACTCAAATTCAAAGATATTAACCTATTGATTTTGACTCAAATTTCTCACTCACCATTAATTGATTTTGTGACTATGAATAATTAGATTCACCTACTTCATGAGTAGAACACACTCGTATTTATTAATTTCTAAAAAATTAATTTTAATATATTTATTTTATTGATCAAACAATACCAATTAACTTATTCCATATTTAATTTAAATGAAATATTTCCAATATATCATACGTGATACATTTTCATATAAATGTTTACTATAAAAAGTCCATTTGCTGAGTTCTAACAAATAAAAACAAAAACTTTAGGGTGGGATTCAAACTAAATATATTTTCTCTCATTTATCAATATTCTCACTAGTCTTAAAAAAAAAAAAAACCTTATTGATGTCACAAATTAATGCTTAGAAAGCGAAAGAAAAGAAAATTGTAATTTGGCAAGCCTACCGACAAAACAAGAAAGTGAGAAGAGATATTGAATGCAAGTCTGAATTGTATAGGAAAAAAACATGGTAGATGATGGTGGTGTGCACGTGTTACCTCGTAGACCATGAGAAAGTGGGCCCCATGTTTAGGAGGACACTATAAAGATATATGATGGTAATTTTAATATTTTGGACGGAGGAATGTTAGGCTTTATTTCATGTGACAAAATCTTAAAATTGGGTGAATAGATTTGCTGTCCTTCCTTTTGTACATTTTGCAATTCAATGCAATTTAATACCTAAAAGCATATATCTCTATCAAAACAACAGCAGCCTTGGAACTATTGGATGCTAGCTAGATTAGTCCCTCGGATAATTGAGAATAGCTCTTTTCAGTGAGCGACTCGAGTTCGATTTCCCGTGAAAACAAATAAAGAGAGATATAAAGTTGCTTTGAAAATAATTCTTGGAGTGTTTGAGAACTTGGTGAACTAACTTTTAACTACTAATAACTACTCCCTCCGTCCCAGAGGTATTTTCACCTTTGGGATGACACAATTTTTAAGAAAAGTGGAGTGTTGTGTAAAGTTATATTATTAAAATAATTAGATTAGTTGGATTGTGAGGATAAAATTAAAGTAATATTTTTCATTTATAAGGTGTGAAAACAATTGTGGGACGGACGAAAAAGGAAAATGTGAAAATAATTATGGGACGGAGGGAGTAACATTTATCAATAAGAAAAGAATATGTATTGATAAAGGTCAATATTAAAGATTAAAAAAAAAGTGTAGCAATAAAATGTGGTATACTATCTCAATCTCCAAAATATTTAATGAGATCTTTGACATAAAGATTAAAATAAAAATGTAGCAATAAAATGTGGTGGAAGTTGTTTGGTGAATTTTTGAAGTAGCATTAGTTGTTTGGTGAAATTTTAAAGTGGAAAATGAAGAAATATTTTTATTTTAGAAGTATGTGCATTTTTACGAGATAGATTAAAAAAAGGTTATACGAATTTTTTGGGATGAAGTTTACAATATGTACATATAAAAAGAGTACCTATTATCCAAAGAGGAATCCTTCCAATAGTATCGGTCATTCACCTCGTGTCCCTTCAATTTCTTTCATCAAGTGGTTATGCTAGCTAGAGACACAAACATTCGTGGATAATTATGAGATGATATCCTTTCGAATGGGCTAAGAGAATGCCTAAAATTATTATTTATTTTCTTAATTAAAGATATAATTAGAAAATAAAACAGCAAGTAGAAAAATGAGTAATAACCCTCAATAGATATTAGTACGATTCAATTCAATATTTTGTTTATTTGGATTTAATTACGTCATAGCTCTATAATTGTAATTGAAAACAGGTACTGAGAGACATGTAGGCAACTGCGCAGTAAACACACAGCTAACTATTCTTTCGCCTTTTACTAAAGTTTTAAAAGACACATGCATGCACGTGCACATTGGGAAGACCTCTTTCTCTGAGAATTTATTGATGAATTTGGGGCAAGTTGTATTTTTAGTGTATGTATGGTACAGCAAACATAAGCAACGAGTTGGACAAGCTAACCATGGTTAATTGAGGACATATTTTCTCTTTTTGATTTGCTGGGACATATTTCTTTTCACGTGCATCATATGGAGGCTTGAAAATCCTCGAATTTTTTTTAAGAAAAAGAAAAAAAAAAAAAGGCCCGAGAGAGAAGAATAACCCCAAATGAATGGATATCTCGACACCAGGTTTTTCCACGGAGGAGATGGGTGTTATTTAAGTGAAAAATGAAAAGTGCAACACTTACGTAAAATATTCGTATAAAATTGATTCTTTTTGGCTATTGACTTCTCTCTTTTTTTTTTTTTTTTAATAATTCATATGACTTAAGGAAACCAAGTAATATTATGTCACAAAATAAAATTTTGTTTTCAAAATATGTTATTATATAGATAAATATGTATTACTGAAAGATAAAATCTGTGTTACTAATTCTTATATATTTTAATTTATATTGATAATATATTGCTCCCTCGTCCCATATCTTTCTTCCACTTCTATTATTTTCTACAAGGAGAATATAATAAAAGTGGGAAGAAAGAGTTGGAACAGAGCTGGTAGTATTAATGTACTCATACATCTTTTAATACCTTGCATATGTTACTATAAGTACAATATATATTTTTCGAAGGACAAATAAATATTTTACATATAATAACACATATTTGATCTTACAATAACACACATTTAATAACACATATTTGCTATAATAGTAACACACATTTGCTCCGCAATTTGTGTTATTATATGGACAAATACATGTTATTGTAAGGTGATAAATAAAATGTATTTTTATAAGAACAAAAATGAGTTTTTAATTTAATCATAATTCTTTAAATCTATGTATATTGATTCATGTAGTAACACAAATTTTACTATTTTATTTATGTTAATATATGAAAAAAAAATCTATAAAAAATAAATAAATATTTGTTCTTATAGTAACACACATTTCGCTCTTATATTATATGAAAATTTATTTATTCTAAAAAAATAAATATATGTAAAATAATAACATTTTATAATAGTAACACACATTTGCTCATATAGTAACACATATTTGTTCCTAATTAATGTTACTATATAGGCAAACATGTGTTACTGTAAGGACAAAATGTGTTTTTGTTAAGAATAAATATGTGTTTCTTAATTTAATCATCATCACTTAAAAGCTAGGTATTAATTCATGTAGTAACACACTTTTTTACTATTTTAATGTGTTATTATAAAAAAAAAAATTATTCAATTGTTGGAAGATTTTCTTAATCACAATGTTTATGTGGCTGATTATTTTATGAAATCCTCCAAACAATAATCAAAGTTAGTTAGTGGAATAGTTTTAATAGTGAGAGAAAGTAGAGAGATGTATATTTTGTAAATAATGAACTTAGAGAGAGAAATATGAGTATAAGAGACCTATTTATATATTTGCATGTGGTGAGGTGACATGTTTTAAGCTTAGATAGCCTAATTAACTGACAAGTGTCATTAACACATGTCATTTTGCCACCTCTTATGCTCTAATTACATTGCTTTCATCCTACTACATTGCTACTGAAGTCTTACTTAGCTATTGCTCCCTACTTCGAGTAGGGCGAGCTGTTTTGTCTTGTGCTATTTCAAGGTCCAGTGTTTGTAATTGGGTCTCCTGCTCTGGGCGAGCTCATGGCGAGCTACCATGCGAGCTCACTCTCTCTGTTGTGTTGACTGATTAATGGATGATAATGTGGCTTTGGCCACCTGGGGCGAGCTATTAGGCGAGCTACTGGGCATGCTATTAAACCTTGAGATTTTATTTATGTTAACTCTCCCTAATAATCTCGATTTAGTTCGCCTATCAACAACTGTGATATTAGTTTACTAATTTGATGACATCAGCGAATGAATATAATGGTATCGATTAAGAATAAGTCTCTTGTGCATCAGTTACACGGTGCAACTCAAGTTCATTTTTTAAAAGTTACACAATTTATTACTGAAAAGTTGCACAAATTATTACTGAAAAGTTACACTATGAAAGATACACTTTTTAATAATAACATGTGTAACTTTTCAGTGGTGTTTTGTGTAACTTTTAAAAAATAAACTTGAATTGCACCGTGTAACTGGTGCATACAAGACTAATCCATCAATTAATACATCTGATGACATTAATATCATACTATAAAATTTATCCTTAGAAGATTTTTTTTTTTGTATTACATAATTTATGTATGATTAGGTCTATTGTGTGAATCTGAGTTCACATGAACTCATATCACTCTTATATATAATCACTATTATTTTTTCTCATATACACTATCACTGATACAAAAATATGCTTGATTTTCTTAACAATGATACAACATATGAATAACAATAATAGTGAATATGTATAACAGTGACAGTGTGTACACATAACAGTGATAGTTGACAAAAATAAATTTAGTTTAAATTTGAGTTCATACTAGTTTTTATATGCACCATACCAAATTTAAACTTACAAAAAATAATTAATAATATGTAATTTTAAAAAGTAGAAGAGAGAAATTTTAATTAAAAAATTTCCCCCCGTTCCATTTTATGTGACAATATATGTATAACATAAAAAAAATACCGATAAAATGGAACAGAGGAGGTAAAATATTTGTTGTGGTCAAGGGCCCCAAAATCACATAATTACTAAGTAAAAATTATATCACAAAAGTAGCATGTTTTTCCAAGTGAATTTGCATAGGCCACCACTTTCTAATTAAAGCAGAGAAAGACATTCATTATGTGAGAATCTAATTAACTTGACTATTACTTCCCATAAAAATGATTGAATATGTTTGTTGTGCACTATCTGCGTGTTTGTGTGTACGCAATACAATACACGTATATTTTTAAGGCGCTTGATACGAACATTTTTCAATAATAATAAAAATGTGGATATATAATTATTGTAGGTAATGAGACTAGATCAGACATATAATTTTTTTTTTAAATAAAGTAATCATCACCCCCATTTATTTATCATTTTCTCATCTTATAATCATCCTCCTCAATCAATTCCCCATACTAAAACCAATAATTTTCTTTTTTATTCACTTTTTTTTTTAAAATTGGAGCACAATACTAATTATGTAACCATATGAACACAATCATTCATTCAATATTTGTAAGAGTAAAGAAAGAAAATGAATGTCATTCTCATTACCATTGAAAAATTTGAAATAAGCGCTTAAATATTTGTGTGTATGCGGTAATAATTCAGATAAACTTTTAAATATTGTTATTTTATTTTCATTAAAAATCAAATTTATTTATACTAAAAGTTCCCCTTTTTAACGGAACATGTATAATTTTTAATAACAATAGTGTATATATGCTTTTAAATAAATACTTAAATTGGACAATGCCCATGATAAATATGAAATTAAGTAAAAATTATTATCCACGTCCCAAAATTATTTTAATATTTTTTTTAAATGTTGCAATATTATTTTCACACAAAAAAAAAAAATTACACTTACAAAAATTTATAAAATATTATATTCAATTGTCGACTCGCAATAAATTTTAATTATTTAATATGCACGTAGCTTTATATATAAAGGAAATTTTGGACAGGCAGGAAGGAGTGTTTAATTTAGTTGGAGAGAGTGACGTGCCACATTGGCTGTTTGGGAATAGGTGTAGCAAAATTGGGGTGAGCCCACATGTGAAAGTCACGATTGTGAATCGCCGGATTGTTTTTCTTCTTCTTCTTTTTTAACGATTGTGGTGTATTCATATTTGGCAGATAGCAGCAGCTAAATGTAAGTCGTGGTTCAATTCTTAACATACGTACACACTAATATTAGGGTTTTTCTTTTTACTATATTTTCTAGTCCCAATTATTGTTTCTTATCAAATGGTACATATTAGGATTGGAAAAAATGGAATCTTTCGGACCAAAATTATTTAGCCAGGGTGTTGCTGTTATAGGTGCATCCAATGAGAGCATGTAATAAATAAAATATACAAAGAGCACGAATAAATGTTAATTACATTAATTGTAAAAACACTCTTGAAAAATAGCACACTAAAAAAAGTTGATAAGAGACACAGAGATAAACTCCCATTTTTTAATTAATCAATTAAAATCCCTAATAACAATTGAAAACACTATATTTATAATAAAACTCCCTAATAACAATTCATAGGACGGGAAGCCGAAGGATCCCAGTGGAAGGTGAGTCCAGACCAACAAATAGAACCATGGTCGATATGCCAGAGAGTGGGTTGACTCTGTAGGGCCCTCTGTGGGGTATAAGTGTCGATGTGATAAAGGATCAGAATGGGAGAATGATAAAATCTTCCATACAAAAGAGAAGTGACAACTACATGTGGCTATATAAGTGTAGTAAGATTGATTAGAGTGCCACTTGACACAAGGGGATTGGGCACATGGATCTGACGTAGGTGGAAGTAGCTTAGGACTTAGGTCATATAGCCTGGTCAACATTAAATACATGCATTTAATGTTGGTCAGGAAAAGGAATTGAGGACTAAAAATAGATCCTCCAAATAAACATTAACATGTTTGGTGAAGGGAGGAAAAACACACATTGAATATGAAAAGTTTTAGTAGTTGAGAGCATTGAAGAGCTTTTACTTCTAAGTTTATTCTTTTGAATATTGGTTGGTCATCTTGCATCAAGCCATGTGGATTCTCCACCCAAAATGACTATCAATATTTTGAAGCTACAAGAAGAGTACTTCTACTGGCACTCCATTTGTTTAGCGGGAGCCTTCAAAGTAATATTTTTCTTATTTTCTTCAGATTTTCAAACCTTCAGGCACATTCACAGTTTGAAATTGCAATAGGAGTAGATGAAGAATATTATCCTAAGAAGGTGGATGACAATAGAACACTAATGGTCAACCATCAAGAGCAGGAGGAACAAAGGACCCTCTCAGGTTCCTCGCCCAGTTATGGACACCGAAAGACATCTAGGCCGCCCTGGTCATCATTCAAAGGCACCAGGTAGAAATATTTGCTTCCCAATTGCCAACTCATGTCTCTAAAGGATCCACGATTCCATCCTCAATCCTACGATGGTCAAAGGAGGCCTGTGACATCAGCCAGTGGAACAGGGAAGGTCAGCAGCTTCCCCAGCGCTCCTTGTCCCATGAGTTTTAAGTTAAAATTAGATGAGGTGGCAAAATTACACATCGCCCCTAAGTAGAGAACAATATTTGTATTTTCTAGGCTAGGAGAACCCCATAGTCCTCTCCGTTAATGTGAGTAATGCTAGCTCCTACTCAAGGGTGCTGGTCAGCCAATGCCTGGAAGCCAGGGACTGAGGAGATCAGTTCATGACCATCTAGGTCAACCAACTCTCATCCAACCTACACCATATGTTGTTGATGCCATTCTCGATGCAATGGCAGAGATGATGAAGGCTCTGAAGACTTTGGAGGAAAAGGTGGATAGGCGGGGAGGCCTAGGCACGAGAGCACAGATGCCCAACTCCCTGCTATGCACGTTACTCTTTCAAGCCCCAACTCAATGAAAGATTAGTGTAAGCGAGGTAGGCTAGTTTAATGGGGAGAGTGATCCAGTCATCCACATGATTAATTATTCAACTTACATAGTTTTTTTATGAGCTATTGATGCCACTCAATGTTGCATATTTTCCTTCACTCGGGAGATCGAGCTCACCGTTGGTTCACGTCGTTGCTCACTGATCCATTCAACATTTCCATCATCTTAGTAAAATGTTTCTTAAATGTTTGTAACAATTACACTATGGTAAGAAGATAGAAATTGGATGGCGAATATCAAGCAGTGAGAAAACGAGTTTGACAGAGCTTACCTTGATTGGGTGGACACCATTATCTTTGAGGGAGAGCCAGTTGGCGACGAGGTGAAAGTTTTGGGTGTGGTTAACAGACTGCGATTCAACACCAAACTCTGAAAGTGATTGTTGACAGAATTTGTTAATCGTATCTCTCACACTCACACACCTATAAATAAGACCTCTCTTGTACTATTCACACAATTCCGAAGATTAATACAATCCCCACTGCAATATTTCTCTCTCAAAACTCTTTACTCTCCCTCCTCATATTACATCTAAGAACACGAATTCAAAGACTATTGTTTGATGGAATTAACATGTTATAACTAGCCACATAACAAATACGATTAACAAATTCTATCAACAATTTGGCGCTAGAAGGAGGGTGCCGATGAATCTGAAAAATTAAAAAATCTCAAGAACAAAAAGTTAGGGTTTGGTTGAAGGTTTGAAGATTTGAAGGTGTTCTTGATAAAACTCAAGAGCACTTGAAGATACACATACATCGTCATCCCTTGAACGAAGAACCCAGATTTTTGGACAAAAACCCGAGTCTTCGAATTTCACGAAATCGGTCCGGAACAAGTTTTCAAACGCGCGCGTGCACATGAATAAACCGAATTTCGGACAATTCGTCACACTCGAGGCTAGACGAAAACTTACACAGCTCCGCCTAAGCTGGACGACAACCACTCAGGCGACCTCCACCACTCCGGCGACCTCCCTCCACTTCGACGCCCTTCAGCAAGTTACCCCCTCCGAAACCCAAAAATAGCTAACACTCGACCCGCCAAGGGACAGGCCTCCGTAGCTGCGGGAAGGTCTAAAGGGGGCGATCAAAACCAGGCCGAGGTGGAGACCTCACGCCAGGTGGTGGAGACATCACAACCACCTCCCCAGAAGAGCACCGCAGCTCCACGACCTCAGCGAATTGCGGTGACCCAGGAAGACTTGGCCCCCGCTCTGAGGGACCTGGTCAGCAATCCTGACGAGCTCCAACGCACCATCGCGACCCTACAAAGGTTGCAGCAGCGACAGCAGGACGAGCTCGCCCTAGTACCCAGGCGAGCTCCAGCCGCCGAAATTAGGGAGCAGACCAGGCCCACCCAGGGCACCCAAACCAGGGGGGACTACAGCGTACTCCCCACCGAGCTCGGCACAAGCTCGCCAGCGCAGGGAGAGGACCGGCAAAGCCAAAATGGTGGAGGAGGGTCCCGCTCCTTACACTGGAAGGGAGTCGGCCTACACCGGGGCATCTGGCACCCACCAATCTCAAAGGAGGGAAGTCCTCCAAGGCCATCTGGGCCCGAGGTACGAAGAAAATGAGCGTACGGCAGTCCTAGCTGCGTCCCATGGGGACTCCGACCAGCAGCCACGCAGGTCAGCCCACGAAAGGCTGAGGAGGCCCGCCACTGACCGGTTAGGCCCCCACGGCGGACGCCAGTTCCAGCCCGCCACTGAGAGGTCACCCCAGAGTGAGGCACCTCGGGGACGTGCGTCCGCGAGACGCACGACCTTTGAGCACCCTCCACCGGAGGTGACCCGAGATGACGAGCTGGCCTCACTGAAAAAGGCCGTTGAAATGCTACAAGCACAAGTAGCAGCCAAGTCTGGCGGACCTGACGCCACAACTCTCCCCACCTCTCCGTTGGCACCTGCCATCCTCCGCGCACCGGTCCAGAAGAAAATTCAATTCCCGGTGATGTCCGCATACGAAGGCGAATCGGACCCAAAGGTCCACCTGGCCAAGTACGCGGATTACATGATTTCGGTCGGCGCCACCAACCCCACCCAGTGTCGGAACTTCCCGCTGACCCTAGGGGACCGAGCTCACCGCTGGTTCTCTTCACTCGCCCCGGGGTCAATCTGCTCATTTGGCCAACTCTCGCGGGAGTTCCTGGCCCACTTCTCTGGGTTCGGGTCCTACCTCACCCAGAAACACCGGCTCGCCAACATCCATCAAGGCGAGAACGAAACCGACCAGCAGTACCTGGAAAGGTTCGACAAGATTCTGCTGGAAGGCGAGCCGGTAAGCGAAGACACCAAGGTCGTCGCAGCGATGGCCGGACTGAGGAGAGGCACCGACCTCTGGAAGGAGATGCACCTCGCATGTCCCAACACTTACAGCGAATTCCGCCACAAGGCGGAGGTGTTTGTGGCTATGCAGGAGGCACTACTGAAAGAAGTTGGTGCCCACGAGGAAAGGAAGCCCTACCGGAAGAAGTCCGGGGGCGCCTACAAAGCTTCCCGAAACTTAAAGGCCTTTGGCGAGGGAGACGAGCTCAAAGAAAAGCTCAACCAGGTCCTCACTGTCTCCGTCGACCATGTCTTCACTGCCGTCCAAGGCAAGGCCATGCTGGAGGAGCCAAGGCGGATCCGCCAGGACCGCACGAAGCTCAACCCCAACAAATTCTGTGCCTACCATCAGGCCATCGGCCACTTCACCAGCGAGTGCCGAGACCTCCTCAAGCAACTCTGGAAATTTTACGAGGAGGGGAAATTGGCCGAGTTCGTGAAGAAGGCCCCAGCTAAGAGACCGAGGTTTGAGAGGAGGGCTACCTCCGATGACGAGGAGGAGGAAGCAGACCAACCTGGTCCACATCACAGACGGAGGGCACCTCCCCAACCTCAACAAAACATGGAGCCGACTCGGGAACTCTTGGTTCTTGAGGGGGAGATCGGAGCTGCAGGAGGTCTCCAGGACGGGGGATCCTCCATATCCAGGAGAAAGAGGAAGGCTGAAATCCGGGCCATAAATCAAGTCCAGGAAGGCAGCTCCGGCCCCAGGTCCGTCTCACAGCTCGCTGACGAGCTGACATTTTCTTCAGCGGACCTGGAGGGGGTACTGATGCCCCACAACGACTCGTTGGTGATAACCACCGACATCATGAACGTCCGAGTTCACAGGCTACTTGTGGACACCGGCGCATTCACCAACATTCTCTTCAAATCCACCTTGGATGCCTTAGGTGATTTTGAGTCATACCTGGAACCTTGCAATGCTAGGATAGTGGGGTTCGGAGAAGCTGTAACCGTCCCCCTAGGTAGTGTTAGGTTGAGCGTCCAACTTGTATCGACTGAGGACCCCGAAAGGAGACTGACTAGGCTCATAGATTTCCTAGTTGTCGACCAGTAGTCCTCCTACAACGGGTTCCTTGGCCGCCCTTTTATTAATGAATTCAAATCGGCGCTGTTCGACCTACTACTACTGTTTAAAATTCCCAACTCCAAAGGGTGCCGGAACTATAAAAGGTGACCAGAAAAAGGCCCGAGAGTGTTTACTCCAAATCAAAGATGGCCGGGTCAAGAAGTCCGTTACACAAGTCCACATCCTCGAAGAGGACGTACAGATCCCTGCAGACGAGCCAAACATTCTAGACGTCATCTCAGTCGAAACAGAGATGATGGAAGTAGGCGATTTGTCAGAAATCAACCAAGGCAATGGACCTGTGCAAGACACACAACCGACACCAATGGAGGACGTGGAAGAAACCCAAGTGTTGAGACCTGCGCAGGAGTCGGTAGCTGCGCAGGGGCAGCAGCCTACTCCCTTGGAGGTAGTTGATGAGGCTCAAGGTGGGCGACCCGCGGGAGGTCAAGAACCAACACCCATGGACGTTGACCCAACTCCCCAAGTCACCACACCATCCCAAGCTGACAGACCACCGGAGGTGTTCACAACCGACAAGCTCGCCCAAGCTAAAAGCCAACCCGATGACCTCGAACCGCGCATAGGCCATGAGCCTGCGCATATGTCACAAGGGGAGTGGGACGAGTTCATCAACGACCCGAGGTGGAAATGTCAGAAGAGAAAAGCAACCCCCATGGAGGAGTTGACGGCACTCCCGGTGGAACCGGAAAGGGACTTAGAACTTTTCATCGGTTCTGAGTTACCTGAACCGTACCGGTCGAGGATGGAGCTGTTCTTAATGACCAACCTGGACGTGTTCGCCTGGTCCCACGAGGACATGACGGGGATCCCGTTGGAACATGCTTGCCACAGGCTTAACATAGATCCGACGAGGAGACCCGTACGCCAAAAGCGAAGAAAATATGGACCAGACAAGTACGCAGCTCTAACAGTTGAGGTGGAGAAGTTGTTAGACAACAAGCTCATCAAGGAGGCTTTGTGTCCGCAGTGGGTCGCGAACCCCGTCCTGGTGAAGAAACACAACGGGACGTGGAGACTCTGCATTGACTTCACGGACCTGAACAAAGCATGCCCGAAGGACAACTTCCCACTACCTCACATTGACCAGCTGGTGGACAGCACTGCAGGCCATGAGATGATGACATTCATGGATGCTTTTGCGGGCTATCATCAGATAGCTCTACACCCGGATGACTAGGAACATACGGCGTTCTACACCAACAAGAACATGTATTGCTGGGAAAGGATGCCGTTCGGACTCATCAACGCCGGAGCTACCTACCAAAGATTGGTGAACAAAATGTTTGACCAACACATCGGCGAATCCATGGAGGTGTACGTGGACGACATAGTTGTTAAGAGTTTGAGAAAGGAGGACCACCTGGACCACTTGAAACAGACCTTCGACATACTGCGTCACTACAACATGAAGTTGAACCCCAAGAAGACCAGCTTCGGCGTACACTCTGGGAAGTTCCTGGGGCACCTAGTTAGCCAGCGGGGGATTGAGGTCAACCCAACACAAGTCCAATGCATAATTGAGATGGGGATACCCGACTCCATCCAAAAAATTCAAAGACTAACTGGGTGCATGGCAGCCCTGAACAGATTCATCTCCAGGTCCGGCGATAGAAATCGTCCATTTTTCGAGGCAATTAAAGCAAACACACAGAGGTACAAAGAGGCGGCCAAGGCCAACAAGCTCCACCTCAAAAACCACTTCGTCTGGACAAATGAATGCCAACGAGCCTTCGAAGATATCAAAACATACCTGGCGGATACACAGGTTCTGTCGAAGCCAATACCTGGAGAGAAGCTGTATCTGTACCTAGCCGCGTCGGAGGTGGCCATCAGCTCCGTCCTGGTCCGAGAATAGGCGAAAACACACCTCCCAGTGTACTACGTGAGCCAAGTCTTACATGAAGCTGAGTTGCGGTACACCCCAACAGAGAAGCTGGCTTATGCACTGGTGATGAGTGTTAGAAAATTGAGGCCTTACTTCTTTGACCATCCAGTAGAGGTGCTGACAATGTTCCCACTGCGTCAAATACTACAGCGCCCAGACACTGCCGGACGCCTGCTGAAATGATCACTGGAGATCAGCCAATACGATATAACCTACGCACCCCGAACAGCGATCAAGGGACAAGCACTGGCCGACTTCATCGTCGAGCTAACTTTCCCACAAGATCCGACGAGGGGGCGTATAGCTCCGTGGCATCTTTACGTGGACGGATCATCAACTAGCATGGCAGCAGGCACCGGTGTGGTCTTGATCAGCCCAGACAGACAAGTCTTCACCTCTGCAATTCGGTTCGACTTTCGAGCAACCAACAATGAGGCGGAGTATGAAGCGTTGATAGCAGGACTTAGGCTATCATTAGCTGTGGGGGCAACCAATCTTCAAGTTTTCGGAGATTCCCAGCTAATAATATCCCAAGTCCGGGGGGAATTTGAAGCAAAAGATCAGTAGATGATGACCTACCAGAAGATAGCCGCGCATCTGATCTCGATGTTTACACAAGTTTACATCAATCAAATACCGCGGCTAGAAAACACACAGGCAGATGCTCTAGCCCGGCTAGCTACTAGCAACGGCGAAGCCAAATTCACGGAGGTTGTGATCACCACACTGAAAAACCCCTCAATGTCCGATTACAAGATAAATCAGACCTCGAGTGGGGTGCAAGAAGATAGTGAAGATGGTGAAGATTGGTGCACTCCAATCCGAAAATACTTAGCAGACGGAACAACCCCCGTAGACACCTGGGAAGCTAGCCGGTTAGTAAAGCAAGCTGCCAGATATACGCTGCTGGATGGCCAGCTCTATAAACGTGGATTCTCTCTACCCCTACTCAAATGCCTAACTAAGAAGCAGGGGTCCGAAGTGTTAGAAGAAATTCACGAAGGGATTTGCGGGAGTCACGCTGGGGGGCAAGCATTGGCATATAAAACGATCAGACAAGGCTACTACTGGCCCACTCTTCGAAAAGATGCCATCAGCTTCGCTCGAAGGTGCCGAAAGTGCCAACTTTTCGCACCTAACATCCACTCCCCAGCCAACCAGCTTAAGTCGGTTTTCAGCCCATGGCCTTTCGCGAAATGGGGTATCGACTTGATTGGCCCATTTCCACCCGGTAGAGGCGGTGTAAAGTTCGTTGTTGTAGCAGTAGACTACTACACTAAGTGGGCTGAGGCCGAAGCTCTCACAACCATAACCCAAGAAAGGATGATCGCCTTCATTTGGAAAAACCTGATCTGCAGGTTTGGACTCCCGCAGTCGGTCATCACTGATAATGGAAGGCAGTTCGACGGACAGAAGTTGAGGGACTTCTGCAGTTCATGGAACATCAAGAAGCACTACTCAACTCCATATCACCCCTAGTCGAACGGCCAAGTCGAGGCGGTAAATAAAATCCTGAAACACATATTGAAGCTCCGCCTCGAAGAAAAGAAGGGGAGATGGGCAGACGAACTCCCGGAGGTCCTATGGTCCTATAGAACCTCCTATAGGGCCAGCATCGGAGAGACCCCGTTTGCCCTAGCCTTCGGGACTGAAGCCGTGGTCCCGGTAGAAGTCCAGAACAAGACTTGGAAGGTGGTGGGGTATGATGAAGAAAAAAATGATGAAGCCTTGGCAGTAGAAAAAGATCTGATCGAAGAGACCAGAGCTTCATCAGAAATGAAAAACGCCACCTACAAGCGCAGAGCGGAAAAATATTACAACTCTCAGGTCCGAGACCGAAAGTTCAAGGTCGGAAACCTGGTGTTGAAAAAGAAATTGATGGCCCCACCAGGTGTATTTGGTTCAAATTGGGAAGGACCATTCCGGGTCACTGCAGCCTGGCCGAACGGTACCTATGATCTAGAAGACGCAGAAGGCAAAGCTTCGTCATACACCTGGAGCTCGGCACATCTAAAAAAATTCTACCAATAGACTAGAATTCTGTAATAGACTAGTCTAAGGTTGGCATCAAAAATGTAGATGGCAACCGATGTAAATTACGTTGCTGAAAAAATTCAGAAAAATTCCCAAGTGCTTGGACCTGCGCAGCTCCCCAACCAGGCGAGCTGCACTTGGTCGCCCACTACTCCTGGTAGCTCGCCAAACCTAGCTCGCCCACTTACTCAAAAAAAAAAAAATTATAATGCGCAAGGAC
Source organism: Prunella vulgaris (assembly GCA_026898435.1). Classification (NCBI taxonomy): domain Eukaryota; kingdom Viridiplantae; phylum Streptophyta; class Magnoliopsida; order Lamiales; family Lamiaceae; genus Prunella; species Prunella vulgaris. The sequence goes on along the minus strand of JAPKLY010000353.1, from coordinate 426,441 downwards.
CAAGGTCCCAAACGTTGTAATTAAATAGCTCGAAGGCAAAGGCCAAAGTGCCCAAGGTCGCGAAGGTACCCTTCCTAAAGGGTTGCTAAGCACCTACTGCCACAAGTTAGAAAAATTCGCGAAAAAGACAGAAACGTCTAAGGCAAGGTTCATGAAACCCAATGGCCCAAGGTGAATCAATCGAAGTGCAGTTCGCCGCCCTAAGTGGCCTAAGACGAACGATTCACGGCCCCAAGTGGCATAAGACGAAGAATACGCACACTCAAAACAGAGGTACAATTCGTAGTCGAAAGTGACATAAAACGAACGATTCGCTTCTCAAAGTAGAATAAGACGAACAATTACGTACCAGGAAAATAAACAAGACGAGCTATTTAAAGAAATTATAACGTAAGAGCGCAAAAACATAAATGAAAAAGTTGGACAAAAAATGCTCGACTTATATTCAAAAGGATACTTAAGAGATTTTCAAGCCAAAAATATACTTGAAAAAATCCTAAGTATGAGTAGTGGTGCTGGCCACAAAGGCCGATCAGCTAGCCGTCTTTGAATTACAAAAAACTCCTTCTGGGTGAGCTGCACGTGCCCGGCGAGCTAAATCTACTTGGACAAAATGTAAAAACTACAAAAATGGAGCTCCTTCTGGGCGAGCTCCACAACCCGACGACCTACTACAACTTGGAAAGTAAAAGCTAATCTAAGAAAGCAAGGAAAAGCCTAAGTCTCGGGGGCATCAGCAGGGACGGAGGCGACCTCGGCGGGGATAGGGGCGACCTGGGCACCAGGAAGGGCAAGTTCGGCCTCTGAAGTGATGTTGCCAGTAAGCCCGCTGGCATCGAACTCGCCCAGATTTAGCATAACATCCCCGCACGCCTCTTAGAGCTGCTCCATAGTGGGCGGAGTCCGTTCTTCTTGGTCGGCGACCTCCGTTTCGCCCAGATTTAGTTCCGGCACTGGGATAGTATTGATGATCTTGAACCGTGCCGGAACAAAATCCAATGGAATTCCAAGTTCGGGGAGGTCGCCAATATCCAGCTCGGCATCATCAGGGAAGGGGACCCTGTCCAAGCATTCTTTGAATTCGCCCACTACCGCCTTTACCTCATCATCATGATGGGCTCGCGCCCACCAGAGGGCCCTTAGAACCTCGGCGTAACATTGCACGAAGCCCCGATCCGAGGCCTCGGCTCTTGCAGCTACCAAATCGGCCGAGGAGGCAGCACTGTTGCGTAGTTCAGGGACCTCAAGGGCCTTCGCCTCCAATTCGGCCCTTAGCCTCTCGCACTCGGCGTTGGAGCTCTTCACCAGACCCCGCTACAGTGCGAGGTCTTTCTTTGTGATCCCGTGGCTGCCGACCTCCTGGGCGAGCTGGGTGGCGAGCTCCTCTTCCTTCGCCCTTATCCTTGCCTTAGTCTCCTCCTCGAGCCGGGCGAGCCGGCGTTGGACGGCCTCGAGCTGCTGAAGGGCGCTTTGCTCAGCGGCCAGCGATGCCTCAGCCCGTTCCTCGGCGAGCTGCGCCTGTTTCTTCGCTTTGTCAGTAGAGTCCGCCAGCGCCAGCATCCGTTTGTTCCTTTCGGAGCGACCCGCCTCCAACTCGGCAACCTGCTCAAGGGCCTTTTGATTGGCGAGCACCAATCTACTCGCATAGTGGCCCGAGAGAAGGAGGTTCTCCCTCAGGTCCTGACTGTTAATGCCCGCCACCAACGGGGTCGTCCAATGCCTAGGCATCTCGCTCACAGCGTCCCGGGCTATGCCCGGAGGGAGATTCCGCATCGAAGTGAGGGAGCGAGATCGCTCAAAGGCATGCAGAGCCTCGTGGCGGTTCGGGAAGGCGATTGGAGCATAACTGCAAGATCAAAACAGATGAAAACTGTTAGAAAAATAAAAGATTGAAAAGCAATGAGGGTCAATTGGGCGAGCTACTTACTGAGCTCGGTCAGGATCCCAACCCAGTAACGTGTCGTCGGTGGTTTGCACCCCGAACGGAGAAGGCGAAGGGGGCGAACTCCGAATGGGCGTGGCCGCCAGCGGGGCGGCAGATTGGACAGAGCCCCCCTGTCCTGACCTCGCCGAGGTCCTCTCAGCCCGGTCGGACTCCTCGTCGACCAGACCAGTGTATCTCGTTCTTTTGCGAGCCGGAGGATCCTCCCCGCCAGCTCGGGAGCCACCACCACCTTGGGCCCCCTCTTTCCTCGACCTCGCTCGGAGGGGGCAACAGCTCGTCCTCCTCCTCGCCCGGCCCGGGCGACCTCCGATGCCTTGGACTTATCAGGAGCCCTGGCTTTCTCCTTTTGGGCTCCCGACCCACCTGCCTCGCCCTTTTTGGAGGCGAGCTCTGCCTTCTTGCTCGCCTCCAGCGAGCACAGACGGCGGGGCGAGTCTATTGGGGCGAGGTGGGCCCATCTCAAATCTCTCTTTCACGAGTTGATAGGTCTCGGGGATCTCGGTGATCGGGATGGCAACGAAGCTACCACCTGCACAAAAAATACAAATGTCAGCATGATGGACGAGCTACCCCCCCCATAAGCGAGCTGCAAAGAGTTAGACCTGGGAGCTCGGGACCTTGGATGTCAAGGTGGTGCGGTAGTGTGAGGAGCCCGGCGAGCCGCAGGCAATGGTGCGCGCACAGATGGGCGACCTGTCTGTCCTTCTCGCTTCTCAAACAGCAAATGGCGCGCACCACGTCGAACTGCTCCGACACTTTAGGCCTGCCCCGACTGGATTTGTGTCGCTTCGGAACTGCAAAAAGAAAGGAAATTAGAATTAGTATATCTAATTCAACCCACGCACACCGAAATAAGCGACCTACTGCTGGCTTCCCCATATCCCCCTGGGGTGGGAATACGGTCACCCCGTCCGTGATACGTGTTGGAGGCTCGCTAATCTCCATCGATGAAGAAAAATTGCTTCTTCCATTCACGGACTTTATTGGGCAGTTCCCCAAGAAATTTCTCCCCTGGACGAGCTTTCAGGTAATAATACCCCGCGCCGTCCTGCGCCCGCTTGGTCACGGCGAAGAGCTCGCCTAGGTCCGCCGAGGTTGTCGCGTTCTCATAACCCTCCAACCCAAAAACAGACAGGGCGGCGAGGAGGTTGCTCCATGCATTCGGAGTGAGTTGGGTGATGGCCAGATTATTGTCAGCAAGGTATTGGCCAAGGACCGGGTGCAGCGGAAAAGTAAGCCCGGCCCTCAGGACATCCACGTTCAAGGCAGTCATCCCCTCAGGAGGTGCGTCGGCCCGCTCATCCTTCATCGGGGCATACATAAAAATATCCAGTGGGATGCGATACTCCCTGCGTATAATAGGCAGGTCGCATTCATCGATAAGGCTCTCCACCTCGCCAGCCTTATACTCAGAAGGGACAACTTCTTCCAGGTCGGCGGGGTCGGCGCGAGGTACCCGATTTGGACAAGGGAAGCTCGTCGCGTACTCGGCGACATACTCGTTCCAATCAAATGGATGAGCCACCTGGGCGGGGACCTGGTACTCAACCAGCTGAGGTTCGGGAAAACCAATGCGGCGGAACCATTCGAGCGTGACCTCCTCCAGCTCGCCACCCTCCTCACCGACCTCGGCAGCGCCCTCCTCAACCTCCTCGGGTCCTTCGTTGCCGCTGGCAACTCTTTCCTCCTGGGCGACCTCGCCACCTTCCTCCCATACCTCACGGTACACGGAACTGGAGGCTCCTTCCTCCGGGTCGGGACGTAGCTCGCCAGGCAGCTCGCTAAGCGGCTCGTTGGAGACCTGGCGAGCTACCGAGGTCGCCTCAGAGCTGGAGCCAATCTCCACATACGAAACCCGAGGTGGCTCATCCTCAATTATGGGTAGTTTATCAGGATTCCGGTCCGACAGGGTTCTACTCGAAGAGCGCGTCGACATGGTCTCAGAGGAGTTCAAAGGTCTCAAAGTCCAGTAATCCAAGAGTCAGGGAAATGTAAAGGTTCTCGGTGCAATCCACGGTCCGAAACCCCGTAATCCGGGAGAAATAACAGAAAAATCAAATAAAAGATAGAAGAGAAGGGAGAAGAAATTGAATCCTACCTTTGAAGAGCCTTCGAAAATCCGTCGAGCACAAGAAAAATCGGTCGTCGGGAAAGCTCTGAGAATTCGAAATGCAAGAAGTGAGAAAATGAATTCGTTTCCCCCTATTTATAGACGTCGGGGCGAGGTGCGATATTCACAAAATACAGGGACCTGTTTGCAAGAAATTTGAAAGTTGGTGTGATTGGGGGCGGGAACCGAGGTCTCAAAAGGCTTGCATGACCCCTAGATTCCCGCACCACGATGACCAGGGATAACCTCCCTCACCGAGCTCGCCTCATAGCTCGGCAATCACCCAGAGATAGTTCGCCGAATTTCAAGTTCTCCAGCTCGCCTGCACATTTGACGAGGTCATGACACATGCGAGCTGGGGGGCAAATGTTGGACTGGCGAACTAATGTAATTAGTATATGAACAATCACCAAGGTTTGGCAGGTCGCCAGGACCGGCCTGGATCCACGGAGGTCCGGAGCTCGCCCACCTGGGGGCAGCTCGCCCACGCAGCTCGCCTAAGAGGCTTGCCCCTACCCTCACGAGGACCTCGCCCAGGTCCATCGTCGCATGGCACCCAGAAAATCACACAAGGCGTTGGAGCTCGCCCGTAAGCTCACCCAGGAGCTCGTCTTGTAGCCTGTTAGGTCCCGATGGTTGCACTCTTTTTCCCTCCGTCCGGTTTATCCACAAGGGTGGTTTACGGCGAGGTTTTTAATGAGTCCCATCTAGTCTAAGGCATAGTAGTAGGATGAGGCATAATAAAGGAAGCAGTGTGAGA
>JAPKLY010000353.1:249746-417627 GCA_026898435.1 Prunella vulgaris | reverse complement strand
TTAAATTAATTTATTTTTATTTATACTATATATATATATATATATATTAATAAATAACAATATTTTTTTTATAAAAACCATATATATATATATATATATATATATATATTCAATTTTTAATAATATAAACGGGTCAAAATGGAGCGGGGCAGATCGGGACAGGGATAATAATATCCATACCTGCTCCGCCCGGCTGCGGATCGCGGGACGGGGCGATCATACTGTGCGGGTTCAGGTCGGAACAGGTCGGGGCAGACCAAATTGTCATCCATACCCCTGACAATAAAGATATACTTCTTCTCACTTCCCGATCTCAGCAGATTAAGGCCTAGTCCACCCTAGTTGTGAAGCTATGTCCTTCTCGCTGCACGTGCTTGAATCACGCACCGACTTCTCCTTGCTATCCTTCTTTGAACCACACATTGATTTTTTTTCTCTAATTGTCCATATTACTTGGGTGCACTCTAGCTGTCTGCCCGCGTACCAGAGTTGATCCCATCTCTGGCCTCTTTCCGTCTTCTCGACTTGGAAGCCTTTTTGTCTACTCTTCTTGACACGTGACCTAATCATAACCAGACACAACAATAACCCAAAAAGAACATAATCTTAGAGGTGACAATAGAATGTCATTAGAGATATTAAACAAACTAATCCTAACCCATTAAGGGTTGGGGCAGTGGGCCTAAACGGTTCCGAACCTTAGCAATTTGTTCTTAGCAGGCTACTAATAGTCAAGATATAAACTAATCCTAGTGTTCCACGGGCAAAACGGGCTTCTAACGGGATCAGCATAAAAAAATTAAAATTTAATATAAATTGCAAAGTCATAATTATAATAGGATATATTCAAACATTGTTCATATATTTACAAAAATTACATTAAAACATAGTTCACAAAGTTCAAACATTAATAACTAATTCAAAATTTAATAATTACTGATTAAATTAATAATTAATAATATTGTAAGTTAATAATTAATAATTTTATTTGTAAGTCTATTAGATTAATATTTAGTAGATTACACTTGTCCAATTTAACATAGTTAAGTTAATAATTAATAAATAAAATAAAATTAAAAAACAAGCATGCTGACTTGAAACCAGAGGGCTAGCCTGTTTAGCCTATACGCTAACTGGTTCGAGAAAAAAAAAAAACTCAACTTAACGGATCACTATATGCTCCGATCTAACTCTAAAAATTTCAGGGTTAAACGGGTCAGCCAACCCATGACCCGTTTAATATGTCTAGATGTCATTAAAGTTGTCTCATCTAAGCGGGCTTTGACCCGCCCAAATGAGTTTAGAAGGGGTCTTAGTGTTTAACTGTTTATAGAATTGTCTGTGCATACTCATATCTGTAGCCACCACAAACACAAATATTTATATTTTTATATAACAAAATGTATTCATATAAACTTAAATTCATATATTGTTGTATTTATATTTGTGTGTATGTATTTAATATGGTATTTTTAAGTATTAAATGTATATTAAATGTTTTTTTAAAACTATAATGATATATTTTCATTCAAATTATGAAATTAAAATTAAAATAATATATATATTTAAAATTAATTTCAAAATAAACCCGTCACATTATTCTATTTATTAGTTCAATCTGGCGTTGAAGCTTAAATTTTTCTTCTTCTTTTTTATATTTTAGAATTATAATTAATATTTGTATGTATATTTGATCTATTTTTGGTTGCTACAAAACATGATGATGACACAATGAGATTGTCGAGTAACGCTGACTCATTATTCATCATGCTCACATGAATGCATGTGGGCAAAAGGGTCTGCCATGAGGAGAAATTATATGTGGACTCATAATTGTTTTATTTATATATACAACTCACAAATCAATTAATAGTGAAGACAAAATATACACGCACACTGCACACACACATATTCTCTCTCTTTCTCTCTCTATATATATATATATATGGTCCTTGATCAAACTTTGATCACCATCATAATTAGCTTGTCTTAGCTTCAACACTTAGCCTTGATGGCGACGACACTCTTCATTCACATCTCAATCCCAAACAAAATTGACAATGGGCTGCCACTTGGATTCGCACACGTGTTGGCTCTTCCATTGGACAAAGAGTTGTTACGAGACCGACCTACGTTTCGATTCTGGGTCCCCACCTGTACAAGACAATTATTTGCACCGATTAAAAAACGGAGTTGTATTTCACATTTTGAAAATATTTGCGTGTATTAAAATATGATAAAATATTTTCGGACATAGGTAGAACTGTCAAAATGAGCTCGGGCCAAAAAAACTCGGTTTTAAGGATAGGACGAGCCACAAAAATATAGGCCCGAAAAGAACCGGGGTATATTTGGCCCAGCCCGGATTTGACCCGGTTATAATGGGCTAACCGGGCCGGCCCGGTTTTTTTTTTTTTTTTTATAACATTTTTTTATGTGATACTACTTCTCTCATAAATCTTTTCTATGTTCTTATAAGTTATATATTTTATTTTTTTATTTTTTATTTTTAAATACTTTCAATAAATATTTAATTGTATAAATATGGTTAAGGAATATGTGCATCTTAATTAAAACTTTCTCAAAAGATATTTAAAAATATTATCTCAATTTATTTATTAATTAATTAAATTATAGTATTAAAAATATGAATTAAATAAGATTGACAATACTTTATTTAGAATCTTGATAATGTTACTTGGGTCTTTCTATGATCAGGAAGGCTTCGCCCTTCCTGACGTCAGTAAACCCCCTAAATACCGTTAGATTCATGATCTAACGTACAATATTTTTTTGAAGTGATTGCACTTTGCACTAGGGCGATTGCACTATGCATAAGGCGATCGCAATGTTAAAAAAATTAATTAATACTATTAAATAAAATTAAAATTACCAAATTATCTTTTTAATTAAAATATTATTATATCTTAATATATTTTAATCAAATTAAAATTTATGTTTTCAAAATTAATTCTTACACCAATTGCGATCGGGCCCGGCCCGGTCCGAGCCCGAGTGGCCCGACAGGCCTAGCGGGCCGGGCTAAATAGGCCCGGGCCCAAAAAATACAGGACCGAAAAGAACCGGGCATATTTAGCCCGGCCCGCTAGGCCCGTCGGGCCACTTGGGCTCGGGCCGGGCCGGCCGCAATGGGTGTAAGAATTAATTTTGAAAACATAAATTTTAATTTGATTAAAATATATTAAGATATAATAATATTTTAATTAAAATAACTTTTAAAAATTAGAAAAAAAATATAACTTTTAAAAAATTATAAAAGGTTATTTCAGTAATTTTTATTTTCTAATTTTTAAAAGTTATTTTTTTGGCTTAGGGCGAAACTATGTCGTCTAGGGCGATGTAATATTATTTGTCAAAATTCTATTGGTTTACTGACGTCAGGAAGGGCGAAACCCCTTCCTGACAGTAGAAAAACCCATGTTACTTTATTTAATTATAAGTTCTCATGTTTATTAGAATGAATTATAATTCAAACTTATTTGAGGGATGTTCAATTAGTTGTTTAATTATTATTTTTTTATGAATTTGCGTTTATAAATGATTGTTAGAAAATTGTTGTTTGAATTTATTTTTTTGAATTATAGTTTATTAAGGTTTGTTGAATTATTTATATTTAAATTTTACTACATAGAAATTTGAGTTTTATTTTAATTATTAAATTATATTTGGCAAATTAAATAAAATTTTTGACTATATGAGTAGTATTTGTATACAAAATGACAAATTAATAAGATGTATATAGAAATAAAATGTAATGGTGATATATTAAAAAATAAAAAAAATTTGGTCGATTTGACCCGGTAGCCCCGTGGCCCGTCTTGGGCCATGACGGGCTTCAAAATAAGTGGCCCGGTGAAAACCAAGCCTGACCGGAAAAACACAATGGCCCGGTGGGCCGGTGCCAGGCCAGTCCAGCCCGGCCCGTTTGACAGCTATAGACATAGGACGATGTTGTACATAAGTAATTGTGACGTGTTCTCTTTTTATTGTCATCTTAACATTGAGCTGAAAATAAAATAATGTTGTTCAATCCTCATTTGCATCGAGATAAATATCATACAAATTGTATCAAATTTATCTTAATTTGATACTTGTAGAGTTTGAAGCTAGCATATTATAAAGAGAACAAAATGAGTGTATGAAAATTAAGTTATAATTCCATTAATTATTAAATAAACTCAAATTAATATATGTTTGAATGATAGTGTAATCGGCTCAATTAACTCAATTCAATTCGTCAACGTACAAAGTGTTGAGAATATGATAAAGTACACATAGAAATTATTCCACATTGAAAAGTTGAAAGAGGTGAGACCAGTTTGTCTACCTAGTAGACAACTCCTACTATCACCAATTGATTTAAGGATGGAACCTCATTACGGGAATGACTAGTCTCCTTCACATATAGGGTGTGAATAAGCGTCAGACGTATCCCAATTAATTTATAAGTTTTTTAAAATATCTTGTAAGATATTTATGAGGTTATAAACTCTAAAATAAATTTCACAATTATAATTAGACAACTTTATTTAAATATTATAATTTTAAATGTGATTGTAGAAACCAGGTGAGCTAACTCACCTGGCCACCGGGCTCCTCACTTGAGTGAGTGACCTGGGTTCGATTTCCTTTGGGAACGAATAGGAGGGAGTTATAAGGTTGGCTTGGAGATATGGGTGTATGGAGACTTGGTGAACTAACTTCTAACTACTAACCACTAACATTTACCTATCAAAAAGGCGACTAGGACAGACCACCTAAAAATATTGTGATTTGTATCAGTGCATCCACTGACATCCACTACTCTTATGTGTGGAAAAGACTCAACGAAAATAAGAATTCACAAATTAACCTGAAACATTCACGAATGTGTTGTAGAGCCCATTCACTGGCATCTCTTCCAGTAGAGATTTTTTCTCAACAGAAATGGAGAAATCTATCTGTTAAGCCGAATACAATGCCGATGATTTTTGGTATACCAAAGAATGATTTCCTCATCTCGAAGAAGTATCTGACCGCTCCTTCGAGCGGTAGGGTAGGAGTAACAATATTTTTGAAGTTAATTAATTTAGCTCTTCATTTTATTTTATTTTTGCAAAATGTAGGGGAAGGGTAAAAAGGGAATATCTCACTCATGTAAGAGTAGTGGATGTCAAGGGTGCGCTAGTACAAAATGCAACTTTTTCGAGGTGGCTCATCCTGATCGGCTCCTAGGTGAGTGACTGGGGGGGCCCACCTCGGACTTATTTCGATCGCCTTCCTCCAAAGCGATCAAATAATCAGTCGTCTCCCACTGCATTGACGGACCGATTTTATTTTAATAAATTCTCAAACAATTATCTTATTTTTCAATCACATTTTAACATTGTAATACCTAAATAAATTTGTCATATGATTATACACTGGAAATTTATTACTATTAGCATTCAATGTTGATTTATTTTATCGGTTGCTCCTTATTCATAATTTCTAGACCAATCCCTGATTATTGTCAATCATTTTATTAATTTTAAACATATTTAGATTTTCTGTACTGTATCAATGATTGTAAATCAAAATAGTATCGACCAAAATAGAATATTTAAATTTCTGTGAAAATGCCTATTATTAGTAGTAGGTTACCTTTTGTCGAAACTTAACATGAAATATGGGACCAAATTGATTTAAAATAATTAAAATTATACTTTTCCGTAAGATTGTTTACTATTAGACAAATCAAAATTAGTCAATCAATTACAGAGAACAATAATAAAACTGACACATGTATTAATATGCAAAATTAAATAGATTACATTTATGTATATATTTATCTTAAAATCCATCTTATATTATATGCCATTTAACACAAAAGTTTGTCATAATTATCTTTTATTAATGCCAACATAATTCAACAAATTTCAAATCAATTAGATCTAAGTTTTTAACTAAATTGTGCTTCAAGCAATGATATTTGCGTAATTAGTAAGTCCCTTAATTGCTTCACTTTTTTTTTTTTGGTGTTAGCAACTATATAACTTTTTATATAAACCATGGAAATGGATCCTCTGCTAGTCAGTGAAACCAGCAAATCTTGCTGGGTATTAAAACGGTAACGTATTATTAAAATATTATCTTCTTTTTAATTTTGACCAAATCATAATTTTTTTGTAATCGTGATAATGAGTTAAAAAGGAGGAAATAGTTTAACATTACGTCACCGTTTTAGTACCCAGTACAATTTACTGGACTTAATCCTTTTCATAATCTATTAAGAGATGCGTTTTCTTTTAAATAGAGATAAAATAAACAACCTTATTTCTTCCTTAATTCGTTCCCAAAAGGAATCGAACTCAGACCACCCACTCGAGTGAGTAGTCCGGTGGCCAGGTGAACTAGCCCACCTATTATGAACCCAATTTCTAATATCATGAAATAATTCCATATCATATAAAAAGAACTTCTAGGTGTAAAATTAATCAATTTATACCAATTCCCCAATAAAAGTAAAATATGTCTAAAATGATTTTTTCAATTTATACACGACAATATAGTTCAATTGCAATAAAATGAAAAAAATGTAATCCAATAGTATAATATTAGAGTATGTATAGAAGTGTAGTGTTTTCTTAAATAAATATTATAAAAAGTATATACCAATTACAACAATTTTATCGCTAAAAATAAAATAAAAATCAAAGTCATAAGTGGAGAGGGGTTGAAAGTAGGGCATCTCACATGTGGCATAAGTGGGTGGGGTAAGGGCTGCCTCACATGGATAGGCCAATATTGTTGCAAAATAAGCTATGCTCTTTCCTTTGGATGATTTTTTCCAACTTTCAAACCGTCCAACCCCATATTTCCCAACCTCACACGTTGTAAAAGAAATATTACGATATATTACCTCCGTTTCATAATTATTTTCACACATTATTTTTTCATCTTCACACCTATACATAAAAATTATTGATTTAACTTTATCCTCACAATATTCAGATATTTACACAAAATATCATTACTTTTATATTCAATCTAACTAATTTTATTATTTTAATAATATAATTTTACACATCACCTCACTTTTTAAAAAACTGTGTCATTTCAAAGGTGAAAACACCTTTGAGACGGAGGGAGTATACATTTTTCTATTTTTTTTAATTAGTTAATAGATGAACTTTAACGATGTGACAAGGAAGGGTGTAATATAATTATTGATGGATATTTGTGGTGTAGGTAAAAAATAAGTAAAATTGAAAAGGGAAATATGGGCTAAAGTATTTGTTGAGAAATTGATATTTCAAAGGCAAACCAGAAATAAATGAAAATTTTAAAAGCATAATCATAAGATAAGAATTTAACATGAAAACTCCTAAAATCAGAGAAAAATCACCGACCCAACAAATAGATATCACTATATTATATATTTTTACAATCATACAAATTTCTCTTCTCTCTCGGCGAACGCCCCTACATTATTATAAGTCTACATAATTCTCACCTTTCTCAGTCAAATAATAAAAAAAAAAAACTAGAGTCAAACACAAGAGTAAAGTATATTGATCGGTGTATTTGTAAACAAAACATCGAGGCTCATTAATGAGTATTAGGAAACCACGTTATCTTTTATTTTAGGGTCACTTATATATTGGTTCAAAAAAATCACTATATTTATAAATTGGTTTAAAATTTTTACCCGATAGTATGTTTTTTTTTTGGCACGAGACTAATATGTAATTTTTATCAATTTCTTAAACTATATTGTACGTTTCCCTTTATTTTATCAAAATTCAAACCCAACAATATTTCTCCTTAAAGAGAAATTGGTCGTATTCACATGTTTGGATAAATTTATACGAATTTCTTTAAGTATTATTGTGCATATAAAGCATTAAAATTTTAAGTATTTTTAGTATATTTTGTGTACACATCAGTGACACTCTTGAAAAAAAAAAAGTCACATGGACCCTAATTCATAAAAGATTTACTCCATATGTTTTATGGTTTATGACAATTGTCCCTAAAAAAAACTAATGAATTACTCAGAAAATGTAGATTCTATAGTTTTTAGAATGTTATGTGTTACAATTGTAGATTGAATTTGTAAGAAATCTCGGTTTTCCTTCAAGTGTTTGAAGAATTCTGATTTCTTTTACTAGATTGTCCATGAAAATTGTCCTCAAAACACAACATATATATATACACGCAGAGCTTAATTTCGTTTAAATTTAAAAATTTAAAGAATATTGAGGAAAGAATCAAAGGTAAAGAAAAATAGAGCATTTTATGCTAACAAAGTAGAGTGTATGCACTCTGTAATTATAACTGCATACACGCTATGGAAAAACAAAAATGACATCTTAATTTGTTGGGTTACAAATTCAATCTACAATTGATGATTAAGTCAAAACGTATGTAATTTGAAGCTTTATATTAAGAATAACTTCGTAGTGCACTAGATAAATTTGTTAGAGCATCTTCAACACTGCGCCATGCGTCAGAGTGGAGATGATAACTTACCTCCAATGCCGCGTCAACTCTAGCGCTACCTGCAGGGAGCAGGTGAACAGTGCGTCCAGCGCGCACTGTTCACCTGTGTGATATATATATATATTATTAATTATTTTATACTTTGTAATCATTTTTTTAAAATTGTAATACTTTTAAGTTTAACAATTAAATTATAATATTTTTAAGATAAATAAATAATTAATTAAGTGTAATATTCTTAAATTGAACAATTAAATTGTAATATTTTGTAGTTGAATAATGTAATTTTTGTTTAAATCCTAAATAATATATTACAATACTATAAATTATGATTAAAATACTACAACATACATTACAATGCATAAAATACATTAAACATAATAATTAAACATCCTAATAATTTAAATACTTGAAATTAAGCATCCTAGTAATTTAAATACGACTTGAATTGAAAATACCCAGCTAATAATTAATAGTCTTCGAGATTATTTCCCGAATACTTGAATGAAATTAATATAAAAAAATATAGTAAAAAATAAGAAAATATATGTAACGCAGAATGTAGCGTGAACTGTTGGAGATGAAATACAAATTATGCGCTAGAGTAGCGCGAAATCTGATATACTCTAGCGCTAACAATTGGAGTTGCTCTTAAGAGCATCTCCAATCGTTTGCGTCACTCTAGCGCGGAGTTCACACTAGAGTGACACAGAATTTGAAATTTATCTCCAACGGTTCGCACTACATTCTGCGCTACATATATTTTTCTTAATTTTTAATAAATTTAATTTATATAATTACAATTTAAACTTAAAAATATTATAATTTAAATTTAAAAGTATTACATAAATAAAATTATTTTAAAAAAATCTAGCGCGGATGAACAGTGCGCGCTAGAATCAGCACGACACTGTTCACAACTCTCATGTGACACTAAATTGTAGCGCTGCATTGGAGGTAAAATTCATCTCCACCCTAACCCATAGCACAGGGGTCGGAATTGCTTTAATCAGCTAACTTTATACTAGTTCTCTAGATCACAAGTTTAGAGGGAATTCATTTGTGAACCTTTTAAATGAAGAGAAACAAAATAATTTGGCAGCCTAACTTTTGTACCCACGACAAACTTAATGTCTACTTCATTAAGTGCGACTATTGACTAAAAATGGTTATAACCACAAACTAAAAATGTTTTTTTTTAGATACTCCCTAAAAATATTTATCAATAATATAAATTCACTTAAACCTCATTTAGTTCGTTAGATAAGCTAAAACAAATTAAATTATTTTATCTAATTTGATGTTTTGTTTAATGGATAAAAATTCAAGATTTATAAAAAGCTCAAAATTAAAATTCAATTATCTTATGAATGGAAGATAATATTATCTTAAGGAAGAGACATGATAATAATCCATTGTGTTTATCTTTATTAAAATATTTCTCTTATATTGGAAATGAGAAACATAATTTCACTTTATTTTTGTTTATGATGTAGAGGGCAAAATTGTCAATTGTATATTTTTTTATTATTAATCTTACAATCCAAACATTCAAAATAAAATTATCTTACATTACTAATTATCTTAATAAATCAATCCAAATATATTATTTAAAATATATATATATATATATATATTTTAAATATATATATATATATATATATATACACAGATTTACGAGTTGTTGATAGTGCATGAGAATCATGCTTTAATAGATTTTGTCTATGCTATTTTGCAGGACGCTGACCTTCAATATTACTTTAAACTATATGGTATAACACATTAAAACACCAAGAATAAGAGTTTATGTTTTTTTTTTTCCCACCAGAATAGCAATGAAAGATACTTTTATAATCCATCCTAAAAAAAATTAACCTGGAGATTTACAAATTTCATAAGAAAAATATAATTTTTATATATAAATAAATATGTGCATATAATTTTCTGAGTATACATGTGAAATATAAAAATAAGACAAAAACTTATGTAAAGACAAGATCACTGTGAATTCAATTTTTAAAATTATCACTCTCAATGCATATATATTATCTGAATTATGTATATTTAATATCACTCATGAAAAATAAAATATATTTTTATAATGATAATTATATATAATAGTAAAACGAAATACTCCCTCTGTTTGTGAGGTCCGTTTACGAATTTACAATTTTTAAATTTATCGGATCTCACAATACCACATAATGCTTATCGATATATTGCATTAAATGACGTACAAAATAAAAGAAAGCTGGTAAGTAAATGAAAGAACCGTAGGTCCATCTAACAGAAGAGATAATTATGAAATAAATAAGTTAAAAAATCAATATAAATTTGAACTAGTGGGAATCATTTTAAGGTCATAAATCCCAATGTATTAGTTGGCATACTTCAATTAAATAAACCAAAGAATAAATAAAATAAAATAAAAACACCTCAAAGAAAGAAAATGGGAATGAGTCAGTGGGCACGGCAGCAATGCAGGCAAAATTTACATCATATAAAATACATGAATATACCAATTATTAACATAGGCTTTAATTCAAAAAAATTTAACCCCAAAAATAATTTAAAACGGAAAACAAAAAACCACCTAAGCCGAACTAAAACGCTGGCCGGAATCAGCCAACGAGCTACCGCCGCCGCCATTTAGTAGGCCCGTGATAAAAGTCATAGCTTTGACTTGCATTTCCAACGCCGCAATATAATCAGAGGTTTCTTCTAGAAGGTTGGGAAGCGTGATTTTCCGGCAACCGGGCACCAATCGGCTCAGGACCTTCACCTTGCGCTGCAACTGCGGCAGTTTCTTCCTCGCCGCCGGTTTTTTTATCCTTGAATCGGCGGAGACCGGTTTAGCCTTCTTGTGCCTTCTATTGATGTGAGCGAGGCGGAGGCTGAGCCGGTTCGTAAGGATGGCTCGGCTCCACCGGGTTTTGCCCTTGGCGGACAGAGCCAGGACCCGGTCGGCGGCGTCGCGGACGGCGCTGGTGGTGGTGGCGCCACCGGAGTCGGGGCGGCGGAGGTGGCGGAGGGCGTTGACGAGCTTCGATGAGTAGATTTGTTGTTCGATCTCGGTTCGCCATCTGGGTAGGGGCGTTTCCGTGGGGAGTTGGGTCGGGTTTTCGGGGGCGATTTTTCTGCGCTTCGGCGACGGATTTGAAGACGATTCCGCCATGGATGCGAATTGTTGAATTAGGGATTGGAAAGTCAAAACTGTGGAGATTAAGAAGCATCAAATCAATAGGCGTAAATAGAAGAAATTGTTGCCATGGATACGTAGAGAAGGTGTTATTAAAGTGCAGAAAATACGATACCTGATTGATGATTGGAAGATAGGAGATGGATGTGGTAGTGGTAGAGGTAGAGAGCGGTTATTTAGGATTATATGTGAAGAGAGAGAAAGAGAGAGAGAGAGAGAGAGGATATTGAAATGGGAAAAGGGGAGTAGTGGAGCACTAGTTAGAGAGAGAGAGAGAGAGGAAACGACAACACACGCGTCTTTTGTCTATTCATGAATTTAATGCGCTGCCACAATACTCTTTTCCCCTCTACTTTTCATGTGCATAACCCAGGTTATAACACCATTTTTATTATTATTATTATTATTATTATTATTATTATTATTATTATTATTAATAATAATAATAATTAAATAGTAGTAAAATTATGGTATTTGTATTTCCCTTTTTTCTAAGGGTGACTGAAATTGTTTGGGTATCCACGAAAGTTGCTCATTTTATCATTTTCGTCCGTGTCACTAGATGTTCTTTATTTATATTTTTACTTTTCTAGAAAAATACTATCCATTTTATTTATTATTATTTTTAATACATTTTACACTATTCTTATTATTTTTTCATTTTTCTCCATCACATCACATGTACTATAATAATATTTTTATACGCTTCTTAATACTCGTGCCAAAAGGGTACGAGCGACTTATAAGGAAACGAGGGAGTACTATTTATTTTTTGTATAACTTTTTTATTGTAAATTATTAATTTTATTATTTTTAATTATTATTACTAAATATATAACTTTCAATAAAGAATATTAATTTATTTGATACATAAAATATAGCAAAGTTTTGTATGGAAATGATTCTTGATAAATTTGAATTTTTATTTTGAAAATTTTAAAATGACATTTATTTGATAAATATATTAATCACATCAAAATATTAATGAATTGAGATTAGCGGTATCATATATATATATTATCTCAAAAAATATCAATAAATAATTTTAACTATTTAAATTATTGATATTTAATATAAATGCAATAACTTAATATTTAAATTCAATTATCAAGTCTTAAAAAATATTTAAAGTATCAGTGACATGAGAAGTGAGTCATATACTTTATTATAAAATATACTCATAAAATATAAAATATTAGTTGTGAGCTAGTTTCATGAAAAAACTTATTTACACAATGCAACTTATTTTTCAAGTCTACAAGTTATAAAATTTTAGTTGATACACAATTTTAAATAAAATAAATTAAAAATTATTAATGAATTATTTTCTGATAACTTATTGCTGACAAGATTCGTTATTCTTTTAATAATTAAAATTATAAAATATTATTTCAATCACAAACTTATCAATTTAAAGAAGAGCGATAGAGTAAACATGTATTTTTAAGCTTATATAAAAAAAAATCCAAATAGTATTAAGAAAGAAAAAAAATTGGGGGTTTTCATCTGTAATATTTGCGTGGACGCTGAATGTAAAAGTAAATTTATTTTTTTAATTCTAATTTTATTACACCATGAATAATTGAAAAATAAAAATAAACTAAACTAAACTAAATAAAATTAAAAAGAAAACAAAATCAACTAAAATTAACACTAAACTAACACAAAATTAAAGATTGAATTATAGTTCTTCCTCTATTAATCAACCGAAACTAATTCATCCTAATCGTCTTGAGTTATTCTGATTCTTCATAACCTTAGTAATATAAAGACATATTATAATTTAAAAGTGTGTGAATAGTAAATTTAAGAAAGAACATCAAAGCAAGCAACCGAATAAGGAGATGTCGATAATAAAAGGTTGTCGAAGGAAGATGAAGTGAAACTGAACAGACGAACATAAAGGAAGAGGCCAGGATAGCCTAAAAAGGGCGAGGATTATAAAGGGGATCTTGATAGTGAAAATTTTAAAAACAAATTGTGAATAAAAAATTAATATTAAGAGTTGCTAGAGTAATCAATTAAAGAAGTAAAGTAGTAGATTTTGTATATGACTTAAAGATAATGTTGCAAAACCCTTATTGAAAATGAGATTAACATTAGATAATTTAATTTTTCGATAAAAATGGAATCAAAATAGGACAATCCACTAAATTATTGGGACTAAAATTATAAAATTAAAATTTTTTAGATAAAAATGGACAACTCAATAAATTATGGGGTCAAAACAAAAAAATTAGAATTTTTGAGATTAAAAGCGGACACAAAATAAGTTATGAGATCAAAAAACTTTTTCTTTCCCATAAATTTATGTAATTTTACCTTTAAAAAAACATATATAGAATTAAAAAAAAATTAAAAGCACAAGATAAATTTGAAAAAGGCACATAGCTGCTTCATATAACATTTATGCTAGTGTTACATAAAGTCGAATCTGCCACATTGATGACTTCATAATATTCTATTAGACATAATATTTCTGCATTTTCTGTAAATTGAATGAATATAAATATGATCAGAATATAGACCTAAAATAGCAAAACAGTTCCAACCTCTGGCCTTTCTGTTCGCCCATCTCACACTTCTTTTTTGTAACTATTATATAAATAAAAAATTTCTAAATAATATTTTTTAAAAATTTCATCATAAAATCCATTAATTTAATGAACAATTTTTAGTCATTAGTATATATTTGTCTCTCTAATATTATATGTAATTTCATTAATATAAAAATTCAAGAATATTAAATTAAAAAATTGAAACTGCCACATTTTATTGATAATTTTGTTTTAATAACATTCCTGGATACAAGTAATTCCTTAGGTCAACTTTTGGAATATAAAACTTGGGTCAGTTGGGAAATGAATATGCAAGATGCCATGCAAATAATGGATAAGCCCATCCTATATTTGGTAATGATGAATAAAATTTATCATATATCCACTAGCAAAAAGTATGTAGCACAAAGATTTAGTGAATAAGTAAAATATATTAAATTTAAATTTGTCTCAATTGTCATTTCACACTGTTTTATTAAAAAAATTGTCATAAAGGTTAAATTTGGAAGTTATTCAATTTTGAAATGATAAATACCAATGAATTTAGAAAATTTATGGACAAGTTATTAAACTTGGAAAATTTAGTATTCCATAATTGACAAGTTACTAACTAGGGCGGTTCTACGGTTAGGAAGGGGTTTCGCCCTTCCTGACGTCAGTAAACCAATAGAATTTTGACAAATAATATTACATTGCCCTAGGAGACATAGTTTCGTCCTAAGCCAAAAAAATAACTTTTAAAAATTAGAAAATAAAAATTACTGAAATAACCTTTTATAATTTTTTAAAAGTTATATTTTTTTTCTAATTTTTAAAAGTTATTTTAATTAAAATATTATTATATCTTAATATATTTTAATCAAATTAAAATTTGTGATTTCAAAATTAATTCTTACACCCATTGCGACCCGGCCCAGCCCGGCCTGAGCCCGAGTGGCCCGACGGGCCTAGCGGGCCGGGCTAAATAGACCCGGTTCTTTTCGGGCCAGTATTTTTTGGGCCCATATTTAAAAAATCCAGGTTTCAGGGCAGGATGTGCCCAAAAAATACAGGCCCAAAAAGAACCGGGCCTATTTAGCCAGGCCCGTTAGGCCTGTCGGGCCACTCGGGCTCAGGCCGGGCCGGGCCCGGTCGCAATGGGTGTAAGAATTAATTTTGAAAACATAAATTTTAATTTGATTAAAATATATTAAGATATAATAATATTTTAATTAAAAGGATAATTTGGTAATTTTAATTTTATTTAATAATATTAATTAATTTTTTTAACAGTGCGATCGCCTTATGCATAGTGCAATCGCCCTAGTGCAAAGTGCAACCACTTCAAAATAATATTGTACGTTAGATTATGAATCTAACAGTATTTAGGGGGTTTACTGACGTCAGGAAGGGCGAAGCCTTCCTGACCATAGAAAGACCCTACTAACTATGATAAAAAAAATTATACTTTTGGTGATGAGGATGAGGAGGCTGTCAATCTTGATGACGACGACGACTTTAATTCGGAAGACTAGTTTTTTTTTTTGTTGAACAATGAATTTTATTTATGTTGGATGTTTTTATATTGAATGTTTAAATTTTAGTAATTTTAAGTTGAATGTTTAAATTATGTTGAATGTTTAAATTTTAGTAGTGTAAAATAATTAGTTTCAAATGGTTATAAATATTTATTGAAAAATATTATAATAAACAAATTAGAAACAAAAAAGAAATTATTTTGATGAGGTAATTAAAAAAAATCCAAAGAAAGTGAAATTTTTGAACGAAATGTATTTGTGTTTTTAAATTGAACAAATTAATGAATTTTCGTAATGTTAAATAATAAATTTACAACATTATAATATTTATTGAAATATATATATATATATATATATATATATATATATATATACAAAAAAAAAAGTTAGAACAAACAAGCAATTAATTAGAAGCATTTTTAAAAAAAGTGTGACTCAATTTGAAGTTAAATACAATTAATTGCAAAAAAAATGAACAAATTAATAAATTTTCGTAATATTAAAGAATAAATTTGTAAAATTATAATATTTAATGAAATATATATATATACATAAATAACGTAGAAATAATACTCATTTAATTAGAAGCATTAAAAAAACGTGACTCAATTTGGAGTTAAATACAATTAATTGCAAAAAAATGAACAAATTAATAAATTTTCGTAATATTAAATAATAAATTTGTTACATTATAATATTTAATGAAATATATATATACATAAACAAAGTAGAAACAATACTCATTTAATTAGAAGCATTTTAAAAAAATGTGACTCAATTTGGAGTTATATACAATTAATTGCATAAAAATGAACAATAACGACAAGTGCCCGAGTGCTACACGCCACCTCTGAGACGCCCAGAGGTTGCATGTTCGACCCCTCACAGGCGCGAATTTGGGGATTTAATCTGAACCAACTATGACTCAAATAAAGGTTGCGGTGCATATGTTAAGATGCTGGGGGCTTGGCCAAGTGGTTCGAGCCCTGCTGAGCCACACTGGAGGCCTGGGTTTGAACCACCTTCGCCCCAAAAAAAAAAATTCACGACATAATTTAACGACTACCAATGCGGTCTCTAAATATAAACATAAAATAAATATTATTATTTGCGACCGCTATATCGGTTAGTAAATTATATAACTACTGACCGATTACACGGTGGCTAATTAAAAAATAAAAAAAATTGAAAAATAAATAACAATTAGCGACCGTCACATCGGTCAGTAATTATATATTTACCGACCGATGAAACGGTCGGTAATATCCCAAAACAGGTCAACACCCGGTTCTTTTAGCGACTACATACCGACCGTTTGACGGTCGCTAATTTAGCGACCGATTTGAAATTCGGTCGCTAAATATTAGCGACCACAGTTTTACTGACCACCGCATTCGGTCGGTAAATCGATCGGTATATCTATTTAGCGACCGCTCGGTCGGTAAATCGGGAATTTTTTGTAGTGGTTTATTCCCAAACACCTTTTGCAACACTATGTCCATGTTGTGTCGTTTAGTCTAACTCGTCCCTGCCTCACTATTTTAGCCTCAATAATCTTCATTTTGATCTCATTATTCTAGTTCCAGGATCACCACAAATCGTCAATTTTGGACGAAATGGGCATGTGTGGCGCACTTGTTCTTTTCGCCGCATTTTCAAATCGAAAAAAGAGTTAGATTAAAAAAATCTCATTACCGGGACACAAAATTTCCTCCCTAATTTCTAAGTTCTCAATGGGTCGCAGCCAAATGATGCGATGTACCAGATAGTGAACGATGAGTTGATGTTGGTTGGAAATCCTTGCCTTACTTTGTTACCACATGCAGGGAGTAATGTTAGAAGTTAATCATGCATGACTTCAATTAGCAAATACCTTATTACTGTTGAACTCCAAATGTGTGTATATTAACTTGCTAATTCTAACAAAAATTAGTTGATCTATGATCATAGGTGAATAGTAGTTGATGTAATTACTTAATGCTATAATTTAATAGGTTTTAGTAATTGAAAGTCTGGAAATTAGGAATATTATTTCTTTTCTTTACAAGTAGCTAGTTGATGAGAGTTATAAATCAACCAATATGACTTTTCGTAAAACTTGTTCATAGTATAAATTTCATATAATTAGATGTATTTACTAATTCCATTACATATATGTACTGATACCATGATATTTTATACTGTGTTTTCAGTTTATAAATCTAATTAAATCAATGGATGTATGTAATAGTATTCGTAAATATATATACAATCACATTAATTTCATACAATGGACTAGACAAGACCTTCGGCCGGTAAATTTTCCCGAAACCTCTGCATTCACGCTTGTAGCTGCATTATATATGTTACAAATATATTCCTTGCGCACGTGTGTTATGTTCTATTACAACGTTAAGGTGTTCTTATCTATCGCTTTTTGCCATCTCTCGCTCTTTTGTAACATCAATTTAGCTATAATTGCCAATAAAAGTAAGTGATGTGATAGAAAAAGTAAAAAAATATAAGTTATGTGATGGAAAAAGTGAAATAGTAATAAGAATAGTGTAAAAAATAATGAAAATAATAATAAAAAGTGAATAGTAATTTTCAAAAAAAGTAAAAAAGCAAATGAGAAACATATAGTGGGACGGATGGTGTATATTCTAATTAACATTAATATTTTAGAGAAAACTTTATAGAGTTTTTCATTTAATTTTATCATATTAAAAAAATTTCAAAATTTTAATGCATCCATTTGCGACCTATTTAATTTTAATTATGTCAAAATGTACATTTTACACTAAACAATAATCAATAATGTTAGTAGATTTTTATAATAATATGAATAATGTGGCTGATATAAGCTAATCTCACTAACAAAATATCAAAAGTAAGGAATTTTATTATAATAGGAGTATAGAGAATTTTATAATAGTAAACAATATTCTTTTTCTTGTGTATTTTAAATGTGGAATCTCCTTATTAGTACAAGTGGTGACTTATGTAGAGTGGATAAGAAATTGCCACATAAGACACGTACAAGCCCTTAAAGTGGCAATTTAATTACAAGCTAATATTACTAATCTTTCCTTATAGTATGTACTTGTCTTTGTGGTCTCCTGTGTGACTGGTGGTCAACTCTGTCTTGGATTTTCACTGGGATAATTAGACTTCTTTCTTGGCAGCGAGTAGCTTCATGTGGTTGTCAGCTCGACCATCATATGGACGAACAACTTTTAGTGTTGGTACACTCAAGCTATATTCGCTCCCTATTTGGGCATGTTTAGCAGCTTGTAGTTGTTGGTGGTCATCTTTGGGGTTCAACTCCATCTTGTTTGCCCACATCACTAAGTTGTTCGCCTAATCGTCATTTTGATCGCCTAGAAGTTCATCTTGTTCACCTATCAATAATCGCCCCAACATGATATCTAATTGTCCGGTGCAGCAATTAGGATCAGACTGCTTATGCTGCTGGTGTGATGCAGATGTAATAGGCAAATGACTTTAGTGTGGAACCACCTTTTGGTGGTGACGAACAACTATGGGAGCGAGCAACTTTTGATGGGTAGTTGACGCACGTGTGGTGCAGAATTCAAGACGTCAATCTTGCCTGGCATGCTGCCACCCAATGAAAAGTGCGCCAATCATTACTTACTTGCAAGTTGGTCTTCCAATTCTCTCTTATTCATGCTCTTGGTTTCTCCTCTTTATAAATAGCATTCTTCTTCCTCATTTCACACTTTTACTTTTTCAAAACTTAATATTCATCTTCGGTAAATTTTGTTTTTTTTTCTCCGTGCATTCTCGGACGACCTCTTTTTTCCTTTCCTGCAACAATCTACCGTTCCTCGTCAAGGTTGGTATATTCTCTCTCTCCTTTGATTTCATTCTTTATTTTCTGCATTTTTTTTAGATTTTGGAAAATATTGCATGTATAACCTCCATTATTTTTGTTGTCGCTTCGCCAGAACTTTTTTAAATCTTCTCGTAGCTGATAAAAATGGCTTTCTCATATTTAAGTCGAATAATCTCTAATCATAATCCGAAAAGATGCCCATGGTGGATGAATTAGAGACCATTGCTTGCCCCCCCCCACGTTCTTATTGAAGACACTATTTCTTAAATGGAGTTGGTTGTATGCTTTCTCGTTGACAAAGAGCCTTAAGAGTCGATCGAGCAAGTTGTTTGCTAAGGTGAGGCGAGCAACACTTCTTCTAATCTTCTTCGAGCGATGAGGAGATCACCTGGGAGTACTTGTAGTCAATTCAATTCTCCCAAGCCCCAAGTCCCCAAAAAACTAAGTCCCAATTGTTGTGGCACGGGAGTTTAATTGGGATAATTACTATGCTAATTACACGAACAACTTTCCCACTCCTGCTCGGGAGTTGGTGGATTCTACTAGAGCTAGCTTCTCCATATCCGACAACTAACATTTAGAACTTGATTATAGAGGAGTAGTTGGAGTTAATTCACCATGATTTTAAAATTCCCTACAATATTTTCTTGTACGCTCTGGGTCCTAAGAAAAGAGTTGATCGCCCACCCTCCAGATTAACGACGATCAACCTTAACACGCTCAATACAGGGCTTATTCTTTCTTTCTATCCCCTTATTGATAGCTTTCTTTTAGAGACCAATCTGGTCATCACCCTACCGACTCCTAACAGATGGAGCAACCTACTCGCGCTCTTGACGATGTTTAGGCTGGAGGAATATAAGAACAAGATTACGCCTATAGAAATAAATTGTGCCATGTGCATTTCTTCTCGCAGAAGAGGGGCATGAGTGGTACTACCTCAAGGCGCGAGCATATTTGAGAAAGCTTGAGGCAATGCCGAAGGATTAGTTCTTTACATCGGTAACGATTGATGAGAAGCAATAAACGTTGAAGGGCGTGGGGGTCGGATCATATCGCCAGAAGGATTTGACAATTTACAACATATGTGTTGCATTTTGGAGTAAGCATTTATCAAGTTGGACTAGTTTAATACTTTTATTCCTTCTCGTAGGTCCATCTATTCAGCATTAGGGGCGATCAGGATTATCCAAAGATTTCAAGTATATTATCACCCTTATTTGCTTTCGGGACAAGAAGATAGGACAATCGAAACTCTCAACAAGGAGTATTATCGGCGACAACCTATTTGATAACCGGTCCCATCATCTGGTTGCTTGAGCAACCGCAATAGAAAGTAATGTTGTTCACATTATTGGCTTTGTTTTACACTTTTCTTTGTTACTAACTCATTCGTGATAGACTCTTCTAGTCCAATAGGCCACAATTGCCATTCCATCCTCTTACTAAAAAAATAAGAAGGACGAACTCTCCTGGCCATGCAAAAGAAGAATGAGGCTTAGGCTACTGTGCTTGTGGGCAACTCCACCCGTCCTCCAACTGCCCTTAAGACCACCAAAAAGGCAGAGCGAATAGCTCAGACTTTCTCTGCACGGCGGTTCGACCACCACTTGAAAAGCGGCAATGGATCCCGTATTGATCATGGAAACGAGACCACGAGCAAGAAATCTAAAAAGTTTTTCCGTAATGAAGTCTCTGAAGGGATGGAGATAGTGTTATTTCATTCTAACTAAAATTACCAGCTAATATTTTAAGGGAAAATTACAAAATGGTTCACAAAATTGACATTAATTACAAATAGGTTCTGTGCTAAAAAAATGTGCTTCTGTGCAGAAAAAATTTGTACTTTTGTGCAGAAAAAAATGTGCTTTTGTGCAAATATTGTGAACTAATTTATAAATATAATGATTTTTTTAAACCAATATGTAAATCACTCATATTTTAAACATTTGTTATTTGAATTACACACATCAACCAAGAGTTGGTACAAAAAGGAAAAAGATTATGAATAATGTGATCATTAAGCTTAGGCATGCACGTTAGTTGAAACCCCCACTAACTAAACTTGATTCTAAAGGCACAAAAATACTTAATTAATAGTTAATTAGTGGTCAGCTTAATCATCTTCAATTAATTTAATTGCAAGTTTGATACCATGTTTGTTTAAACTCTACGTCAAAGTTTTCTTTTCCTAAATTCTTACCACTATTACAATGACTCCACATTTACAATGTGCTCGATCGAAGCACTCTTTCATAATTTTAGGGGGCGTTTGGTATGTAAGAAATGGAAAGGTATAAGAATGGAATGAAAGTCATAGTTCTCGAATAACTGAATTATCATATATTTCTTGGTTTTTAGGAATCAAAATGATAATAGAATCATTCCAAACACACACTATGACTTTGATTACCATTACACATCTTCCAAAGTAATCAACCAAACACTCCCTTAATTTTAATACTTAGTTGATATCATGATGATACGTATAAAATATTAGTGTTACGCACATTAATTATCATTATTAAATATCAAGCACCTAAATAATGGCAGTTGATATATAAAACAACAACAATAATAATAATAATAATAATAATAATAATAATAATAATAATAATAATTGGAAAATCTACTTTCATATAAACTTGGGAATATATAAATGTAAAAAAAAAAAAAAATTGCTAGTTTAATGGATTTGGAACACCTAGTTCATGGACTATCTAGGCGGGTGCTAGTCAGTAGGAGTTTTTAAATTTACTCTTTTTAAAAAAAATTATTTGCCCTCTATATTCCACTAAAATAGTTAAAAGATAATATGGCAACAATTTAAATACAACTTATATTATTTTTAATATATTTAACGCATTAATGAATAATTCAACGAGTAACAAAATCGATAAAATATATATATATATATATATAACGCCTGCCCAACGACGGTAATTGTGTATACTTTTACTTTGTCACAGTTTAAGGTTCGCTTGGTTGAGGGTAATGGGGGTGAAGAATGAAAGTGAATTGAGATTAATGAGAATTTATTATTATTAATAATATTTGGTATTATTTATTATATATAAATGAAATCATAAAAATAAATTTAAAAAAATAATACTCATTACTATTATCATCTTAAATTTATACCAAGTTCCACCGTTAATCTACATTAGCATCTAAAAATCAACATGTTGTATTTGCTGTGTGACAGGGGCAGTATAGAAGTCAAAATAAAACAATAATATACAATACCTCAAGTGAATATACCAAACAATAATCATCAATACCCTAAACGATAAAAAATAATATTCTAAATAATAATCAACGATACTAAAAAAAATAATATGTAATATAGAAAATTGTAATCAATAATATCATAGAAGTACCCTGAAGTAATAATTAACGATACTCAAATTAATAAACTAATTAGAATATTTCCTACTAATATTGAAAAAGAAAAAAATATTTCTAAAAATAAAATAATCATTTTATATCAAATTTTCTTGAATACAGTTAACGAGAGCGAAGGAATGAACTTAGATATCTAACCCAAGTGTCAACTGTCAAGACAAGTGAGAAATTCTTTTAAGGAAAAATTACAAAATGATTCACAAAATTGACGCTAATTATAAATTGGTTCTGTACAAAAAAAAATATTATATAGAAATTTTTTTACTTTTATACAAATATTATGAAATACTAATTTATAAACATAATTATTTTCTTGAACTAATATATAAATAACATTTTTAAAAAGACTGCTCATCAATTGTACAAATGCAATTACTTTATAAATTATTTATTTATTAAGAGGGATTCAGTGAAATAAGATCCAATTAAATTTAAAATTGAAGTGCATGCACCACGTGCATATTAAATTTTGCCACTTTTTATTTTTATCAAAATTATGTAAAATATATAAAGCTAGCAAGAAAGTAAAGATTAATTATGATTTTTTTTAATGACGCAAGATATATTATAGTTTAAAAAACCTAAAATCTATTTTGTTTTTTCCTCTGTAATTTACCTACATAATGCAAAATATATAAAGCTAGCCTGAAAATGCATGAAAAAAAAAGCATAAATTTTATGCAGAAAACGACAGAAATTCAACTATAATAAAACACAAATTATATTATGAACTAAATCCAATGTGAAATTTATTTTTATTTCATATATTTTTAGCATTAATTATTAATTATATTATTAAAATATATTAATTATTTAACATTATATAATGTAAATATATCGTTTCGAGGATACTTAATATTGGGTCGAAACCACATCTAAAAAATTACATCCATAGTCTATCCAATTGAAATTTGACGTATAATTTATTAAAATATTGTGTTTTTCAAAATCAATTGTTCATGTAAATAAGCACAATCACGCTATTTGGACGCCATATGGGAATTGAGCAGTTTATGTCTCTGACACATCACGTCCTATGATCAGAATAGACCTGCATGCATGGATTGAAAAAGTTATTTTTACCATTAATTATTTTTTACCATTTAAAGGCATGATTTATTCCGTCTTAGTAAAGATCCGCCTTTTAAAGACATGATTTATTCCACCTTCATTGGCGAAACATCTTTTCAAAGGGATGATTTATTTCGCCTTCATTGGTGATATCTTTTTTCAAAGGCATGATTTATTCTGTCTTTGTGGCTTTGTGCCTTTTAAAGGCATGATTTATTTCGCATTCATTGGCGAAACGTCTTTTCAAAGACATGATTTATTCTGCCTTTGTGGCGATGCGTCTTTTAAAGACATGATTTACTCAGCCTTCATCGGCGATACGCCTTTTTAAAGACATGATAAGTTTCTCCTTTGTAGTGATGCGCCTTTTAAAGACATAATTTATTCCGTTTTCATTGAGGATGCGTCTTTTCAAAGACATGGTTTATTCTGTCTTTGTGGCGATGCGCCTTTAAAGGCATGAGTTATTCCGCCTTTGTGGTGATGTGCCTTTTTTAAAGGCATGATTTATTCCGCTTTCATTTGCGATGCACATTTTCAAATGCATGATTTATTCCACCTTCATTAGTGATGTGCCTTTTGAAAGGCATGATTTATTTCGCCTTTATGGCGATGCGCCTTTTAAAGGCATGATTTATTCAGTCTTTGTTGCGATACACATTTTAAAGGCATGAATTATTCCGTCTTCATTGGCGATGCGCCTTTTCAAAAGCATGATTTATTCCACCTTTGTGGAAATGCGCCTTTTAAAAGCATGATTTGTTCCACCTTCATTGGTGATGCGCCTTTTCAAAGGCATGATTTATTCTGTAATTGTGGCGATGCACCTTTTAAAGACATGATTTATTCCGTCTTCATTGGCAATGATCCTTTTCAAAGGCATGATTATTCTATCTTTGTGGTGATGCATCTTCAAAAAGCATGATTATTTTGCCTTCATCGGTGATGCACCTTCAAAAGGTATGATTATTCCGCCTTCATCGGCGATGCGCCTTCAAGTGCATGTTTATTCCGCCTTCATTGGCGATGCATCTTTTCAAAGGGATGATTATTTCGTCCTTGTGGGATGGACTTTCAAAAGGCATGATTATTCCACCTTTATCGGTGATGCACCTTCAATAAGTATGATTATTCTACCTTCATCAATGATGCGCCTTCAAAAGGTATGATTTTTCCGCCTTCATCAGCGATGCACCTTCAAAGGGTATGATTATTCTGCTCTTGTAGTGATGCACCTTCAAAAGACATGATTATTCTGCATTTATGGCAATGCGCTTTCAAAGGCATGATTGACATTGTCTGCCACTTTGGCGACGAGCGTCGGTTCTCAGCAAACACCAACTCTCGACGAGCAAAAGTCACCCGATGAGCTCTGATTCTCTACGAGCTCCAACTCTTAATGAGCACAGTCTCTCGACGAGCAAAAGTCTTCCAATGAGCTCTGATTCTCGGCCAAGACAAACTCTCAACGAGCACAATCTATCGACGAGCAAAAGTCTCCTGATGAGCTCCGGTTCTCATTGAGCACCAACTCTCGACGAGCAAAAGTCTCTGAATGAGCTTTGATTCTCGGCGAGCACCAATTCTCGACGAGCACAATCTCTCGATGAGCAAAATTCTCCCGACGAGCTCTAATTCTCGATGAACACCAGCTCTCGACGAGCACAATCTCTCGATGAGCAAAAGTCTTTTGATGAGCACCAATTCTCGATGAGCATTGCCTCTCGATAAATACATACTCTAAAAGGAAATTGACTCTCAAATTCTCCAGATCGTATACAACACAAAAGACCTATTGATATATCAGAGTCACCCTCTTAGCCAACTCGGGGAGGCTTGAAATGAGACCGTCAGCCCGATGAAGAGCCAAGATTCGGATGAGCGCACTACTTTAAAGATCAAACTCAAAGCGAAGTCAATGCCCGATCGTGAGGGTTATTGTTGTGACCAGTATTATACGGTTTTGAGGACTTTATAGTCTATAATTGTAATAAGCCTAAACTATAAGGGCAAATAGATCTATATGATATTTTAGTGTTGACCCTCTATAAATAGGGGGTCTCCCCCTCATTTGTAAAGGGAGAATCTCTCATCCCCACAACTCATTCATGATATAACACATTTAGATTAGGGGGGGGTTCAAGGGGCACTCAAAGTCATATTTAAGGGACAGAGCTCTCAAACTCTTTCCACAGTTCCCGTGTTCATACTTTATTTACCTATCAATTATTGTCGTAACACCCATAAAATTGGCAACAACACTTATTTATAAGATTTTTAAAATCACTATAATTTTGCAATAGGTTTGAAAAATAAAATATTTTAATAAATTAGCCAAAATTTGACTCATCAATTTAAAAAATTACATTGCTCTCGAATAACAAAAAAAGAAGAAGAAAGAATAATAAAAAAGAATATTGCAAGGAAACAAATGGATTATCATCTAAAACCCAAATTTTATTTATGTGTGAAATTGATCCATCAATTTCATCCGAGCTAGTCAACAAATATCTACAAAATAATATAGTTAAAATTACTGTAGTAAAGTTGGAACTTAGGATCGTACGTTGGTCTGTTTTCAATTACTAGTAAATAGTAAAATTTTTTTTTTTTAAATTAAGTCTTACCAATTTAAAAAATAAGTGCTTCTATATTTTTTTTTTAGGTGTTAGAGAACAGGTATGTAATCTGAATTCATAGAAAGACGTATAATTATTTCATTTATATAAGTTTCAAACATTAATGTCATATTATAATTTATATGATTTAATTGATAATATAATAGAAACAGATAAAAAGCCGAAAAACATGACTACGTGTCGTGTCTTGCAAGGCCAGACATCCTAAGAATAATAAATATTCTTAATAAGAAATTCTTCAAGTTGGTGCGTAATATATATATATATATATGTATAGATATAATTAAAAAATAGCTAAAACAAGAAAAGCAACAGTTGGGTGATGAATAGGGCCATTCGAATTAATTAATTAGTTTGTGTAGTGAGCAATGATTGGAGGCCGGGTTGTGCATAAATAATTAAATAAATAATTGGAAAGAAAACGAAAGTAGTATTCATGTGGTAGATTTCATGCCACTTTTTATCACTTCTGCTTTCTTATATATATATATATATATGTGCATCCTTTTCTAATAAAGTTTTAATTTTTGGACTGGTATGAATTTGGCGTCTACACCTTTTGATAACTATCGCTTGAATTTGCTATTTTATTTTTATTTTTTAATTATTTCACATGGTGGTATGTGCTTGAGAGCGAGGGAGAGAGAGAGAGAGAGAGGGGGAGGGAGGGAGAGAGAGAGAGAGAGAGAGAGTTGGTAAGAGCATTTCTATATATCACGATGAAGGAAAAAGGATATATACTGAAAGTGTGGTCGTATATGAACCTGTTCAAAGAACATGAGTTGGTTTTATTGAATGATGAGGATTGTTTTTAATTATTAAATGTACTAATTTTGGTGGGTATACATTGTTTCTCCAAAGAGTATGAATTGAAGAATTGGGTTATTTTATTACATTATTATACGTACTCATCATCAATAAAATTGAGAAAATATATATAGCAAATGAAGATTACAAGTTTATAAAATTAATATTAATAAAATTCTCTTCCAGGAGGGCATAACCGAGTGATACGTGGGGGAGAAATTCCCCTAACATTGCAGGTATGAATTTCGGACGAGACAAGTTTTCGATAAAATACTGTGTAATAACGTTTTTTTTTTATGAAAGGAAAAATTCATTAATTTTGAGGACTAGGGATCCTCCAACCCTTATAAAACTATGAAACAACAGTCACCTTGTTAAAAAGACTCAAATATACTCACCAGTCACTGATACAATTTCTAGGATTCTCAAACCACTCCCTAAAAGACACATTCTCCTTTAGCATCATTTTAACAGATAACCAAGACCAAACTCTAGCTTTAATTTCATCCATCATTCTTACTGGGTTTGAGATAACATTATCAAAGATACATTCGTTTCTCCCTTTCCAAATGGACCACACAACACAAATCCAAAGACTATAAGACGCTCTACTTTTCTTATCAGCTCCAAACATATCCCCATGTTGAAGAAAATGAATGCTTGGAATTCTATGTGGAGCCATATAAACACCAAGCCACGCGTAACACAAAGACCAAACCTGTCGAGCAAACTTACACTCGAAGAAGAGATGAGAAGCATTTTCCTCGAACTCACTGCACATGTTACACACCACATCCCCACCATTGATGTTCCTCCTATGTAGATTATCTTTTGTCGCCATTCTTTGTTTAAGTACCTTCCATGCTATGATTTGATATCTCCTAGGAGCAAAAATTTTCCAAAGATTTTTGAACGCCTTCCTCTCCCAGTTTGTGCCTCCAGTCTCAGATTCATGTCTCATCCTTGCATAATATGCATCCTTGGCCGAGAACTCTCCATTGTTTGAAAGCTTCCATCTCCACGAATCCTCCTCGTTAGACTGAAGTGTGTACCTGTTACTACAAGTAAGAAGTTCGTTAACTTTGTTCGACTCCCAATCCCTCAACCCCCTTCTTCATTTTAATTCCCACACCCATTGCCCATTAATCCAAGACCCCATCTCACCCACCCTCGCCTCCCTCTGACTACTGTGTAATAACGTAAAATATTATATAATTCATTTTCATGATATAAACTATTTTGTAATACAAAACTTATATTTATGATATTATTTAAAATTTTGGTGCAACTAATTCACACAATACGTGAAAATAAATCAATGTAACCCAATTGAAATGTTATATTTATGATAACCCTATACAATTATTTGTAAATGCTAATATGAATTAACTGATAATAAATAGTTAATATAAATGACTTAAATAATAATTGTGAAATTGAAAAAAAAAAATAGAAAAGATGTAGCGATTGAACTTAATAAGAGTTTATACCGAACAAAATGAAGTTTGAGTTTTAAATGGGTCTATAAAGCATGGTTCTAATCTTGCAGTTTTTAGGTCAACAGATTTTCCATGTAGCTGGATCTGATTTAACCTCTCTGATAAACCCAATCTTTGATTTGATATAAAATTAACATATATGATATAAAAAATAGAGTATTATGACATATGATTTTGGGTATGAGATAGTATGTCAAGAATATACTTTCGTTGACAAAAATTTGTACCCCTTGGAGTTCGAGCAATCTCTACTCCTATATGACATATATGATTTGGGGTACTGTGACGTTCATTTATGAATAAAGTGAATATTTTTTTTAGATTACTTTCAAAAAATATATTCACTTTATTCATAAACGGACCTCACAATACCCCAAAATATCATCTGACATATTGCATTAAACCACATGCAAAGAAATATACATATTTTTTGTGGAAAGAGAGAGTAATATTTTCAAAAATTATGATAATTGAAGAGTTGAGAGCAATTTTATAGAAAATAGATAAGTTTCATGGAACAAGATTATCCCATAAAATCAATAACTCTTAACTTGTAGTATTATTGATAATTTTCGAAAATTCTAAGAACAATGTAGGTGGAATTTTCGTAGAAAGTTATATATGAAAATTAAAATATATGTGGTATATTAAAGATTATGTCTTTGTGGAGAAATAAAGACAATTTCCATAGCAAAGAAGTTCACTAATTGTAGGCCATTACTCCTTAAAATTAAATAGGGGTTGGATTATTGGCTAATGTGATTTTTGAAAAATTACAAGATTGGAAGCAACAATATATTTTCTTCTTCCCCAACAATTGCTTCTTTGAAGGTGAAGTGACAACCACCATGTCCTTCGTTCCTTTGCATTTTGTCATCATCCATTCCTGGATATGGATTTGAAGTTTGATGGAACAAACACTTTCTCAGGATTCCATTCCTAACTATCTTAATCAACAGCCTTTTTAGGGTCATTAGCCTCCTCCTGATTAGTTCATGGTTAGTCCTTAATTTCAAATATAAATTAATCCTGTCCTGAGCCTCAGATTGAGGGCAGGAATCATCACCAAAATCTTCTTGTGGGCTTCCTCCATAATTGCATCTAACATCAACCAAGAGAATTTTCTTGGTGTACTTCTTCTTCTTCTTAGGCTGGAGGCTGCCCGAGTGGGGGTGAACTTCTTCAAAATATCCATGTTTGAACTGACCAACACATTCACTTTCTATCACAAGCTCAATGACATAGAAGAGGCGCATCCCATAATGCTAACTAGAAGAATATTTCAGTCACGTACCTTGCTGACTTTCTACTGCTCCTTAACCACCCTATTCAGGAAGTTAGATTTTCAATCACAGTCTGCTCTATCGATAATTGCAGACATTAACCTCTAGGCTAATCTACTCAGTGCTTCCCCTAACTTAAAAAACTAGCCTGTATAGAGGTTTCATCAGTTTCTTGTTCATAGAAGACTGAAAATTTTCAAGAATAGTGTGATAAATTCATCCAATTTTTTTTATCGGTCAAAGTTAGTTGTTAGTAGTTAGTTCATCATGTCTTCAACAACTCCAATATTTTTTTCTCCCACCCTGTATCTCTTTTAATTCGTTACCAAAGGGAATCGAACATACGTCTCTCACTGAAGAGCCCAGTGGCCAAGTGAGTGAGCTAACTCACCTGATTATAAATTCATCCAAGTAGAATGTTACGCCTCAGCTTTGTAGAATCCTCATCAAAACTTTCCTTAAGTTAATCTTCACTATGAATCATTAAAGAACAACCTTTTCTAAGGCCCATTATGATTTGCTCCCCTTAGCATGGAAAAATAGGATTATAACTCACCATCTTCTTTTCTTCCAAGTCTAGCATAGAAAGTATCAATTTGGTTGGAATAAACAATCTCAGGTTTATGGATTATGAACTTCATTAAGCTAGATTTCTCAAACTAACCTAACAAAGTCTAGATTTCAAAAATCTAAGATGCAGGGGAAACGATTGAATCCATTATTATCTTCTTCTTGAATTTGGTCACACCCGCAGCAAACTTGGCCCCTAGATGAATCTATCGATTCCATCAAATTGAAGTAAGTTTGGAGATGGTAGATTGGGTAGTATTTTTTCTGTCATTTCTATTTGCAAGGGTTGGAGAAAATGCAAAGAGGGGAAGAGAACATAAAAGAGGAAGATCCATTAAGCATCTCAGGACTGATAATGGATTGGAGTATGTATCAGAGGAGTTCAACAATTTCTGCAAGAAAAAGAGCATCACAAGACACAGGTTTGTTCCTGCAAATCCTTAGCAGAATGGCTTAGCTGAGAGGATGAATAGGACAATCCTGAAAAAGGTCAGGAGCATGTTATCAGATGCAAAATTACCCAAGGTATTTTGGGGGGAGGCAGTCAGTACAACTTGTTATCTCATAAACAAGTCACCATCCTTAGCTATTGAGTTCAGGTCACCTGATGAAGTGTGGTATGGAAGGGTCTTAGATTACAACAACTTGAAGCTCTTTGGTTGCTAAGCTTTTGCTCATATCAGGCAGGATAAGCTGGAACCTAGAGCACTGAGATGTATCTTTATTGGTTATCCTAAGGGAGTAAAAGGGTACAAGTTATGGTGTCTAGAACCTGGGCACAAAAGGTGCATTATCAGTAGAGATGTGACTTTCAATGAGAAAGTCATGGAATACAATACGCCCATAAGCCCTCAGGACTCTGATGGTATTCTTTCAGAAGAAGGATTTCAGGTTGAGGTGGAGACTCCTGACAGAAACTCAGGACAAGCGGTTACTGAGGCGGATTCAGTACAAGAAGAGTCTGAGGATAGTGAAACTGATGAACGTTCTGACCATTCAATTTTAGATATTGAAGGCCAAGATCTCAAAAATTATAGTCTAGCAAGAGACAGACACAGGAGAAACATACATCCTCCAACCAGATTTGGTCAAGCTGATATTGTGTCCTATGCCCTAAACACTACTAAAGAGGTGGAGTATCAGGAACCACAAAGTTATGTTGAAGCTTTGTCAGGCAAAGATAAAGAGAGATGGATATTGGCAATGACTGAGGAACTTTAGTCCTTAGAGAAGAACAACACTTGGACCCTAGTGAACAAAGTTCAGGGACAGAAGATAGTCAGTTCCAAGTGGATCTTCAAGAAGAAATCTGAAATAGGGTCAGGATGTAAAGAGAAACTAAGATACAAGGCAGGGCTTGTGGCTAGAGGATTCACTCAGAGAGGGGGGGGTTGATTTCAATGAGGTATTCTCACTAGTTGTAAAACACTGCTCAATAAGAATTTTATTGCCAAAGGTACCTCAGGAGGACTTAGAGTTTCAGCAGTTAGATGTACGTCAAGACAACCTTTCTACATGGAGATCTAGAAGAGACAATACACATGCAACAACCTGGAGGTTTTATTCTACCAGGAAATCAGGACAAAGTGTGTTTACTAAAGAAGTCATTGTATGGACTGAAACAAAGTCCTAGACAATGGCATAAGAAGTTTGACAGATTCATGATCTCTATAGATTTTACTAGATGCAGGTATGATAATTGTGTCTATCTTGAAAAATAAGGGAATGAAGTACTCACATACCTGCTGCTCTATGTGGATGACATGTTGGTTGCAAGCAAAAGTCTTGAAAGAATTCAGAAGCTAAAGACTAAGCTCAGTAGCACATTTGGCATGAAGGATCTAGGCAGTGCAAAGAGGATACTGGGCATGGAAATTATCAGAGACAAGAGCAGAGGAAAGTTGTTCTTAACTCAGAAGGATTATATCCTGAAAATTCTCAGGAGATTCAACATGCATGAATCAAGGGTTGTATCTACTCCACTAGGACAACATTTCAGACGGACAACAGATCAGTGTCCCAAGTCAGTAAAGAGAAGACACAAATGAGTAATATACTTACTCAAATGGAATTGGTAACATAATGTATGCTATGGTGTGTAGTAGGCCAGATTTAGCACATGCAGTCAGTGTAGTCAGTAAATTTATGGTAAATCCAGGAAAAATACAATGGGAAGCTTTTAAGTGGATTATGAGATACTTAAAAGGTACTAAAAATCTGGGGTTACTCTTTGATAAGACTAAGGATAGCACACAACCTCTACAAGGATATGTGTTTACCCTGTATGGTACATCAATCAGTTGGAGAGCAGTACTACAGTCAGTGGTGGCACTCTCAACTACTGAGGCGGAATACATTGCGATAACTAAAGCAGTAAAAGAAACGATGTGGCTAAAAGGAATGATTAAAGAATTTGGAATAAGGCAGAAGGAAGTTGCAGTTCAGTGTGACAACCAAAGCACAATTCATTTGGTCAAGCATCAAGTCTTTCATGAAAGATCCAAGCATATTGATGTTAGACTTCATTTGGTGAGAGATGTGGTGGAGAAAAAAGTGATTTCAGTGCAGAAGGTTTCTACTGAGGACAATGCAGCAGATATGTTAACTAAAGTTTTACCTACTTCCAAGTTCAGATACTGTTTGGAGCTGATCAAGCTACAGTCTTGGGATGTACCATGATTCAGTCACTAAGGTGGAGAGTGGAATGGGGAAACTCACTTACTTTGAGGTGGAGGATTGTTATGTGTAAAAGTTAAGCTTAGTTTGAATCCAGAAATCTAATCCTGAATTCTGAATACTGATCCTGAGATGTGATCCTGAACCTGAAAGAATCTGATACTGAGCCTGAGCAAAGGTTTGATATTGAGACTAAGTGCGCTGATCTTGACTCACATCCTAAGTGTTCAGGTTCTGAAGGCACTTGTCTACTGAAAACTCAGTAATCTGAAGGCATGATCCTGAGTGACTTATCCTGAGCTAAAATAACCTACTTCCTAAGTCACTCAAATTGAAGTTACTTCCTGAGCTGATGGTTATAAATCTATAAATAACTAAAACAGAGGATGACAAAGGCTACTTCATACACAGTGATAAAGACGGTTATTTGAGCAGTTGGAGGAATAATTCTATTGGATGTTTAGTCAATTATTCTTTGACGGTTATACCCATACAAATAATCTAATTGGTTACGAGCTTACAATCAGTTAGGGATTATATATATACGCATTCAAACCAGAGATCGGAATGCAATTTGAGATAAGTTGTGAATACTCATTGTACCTTGAACA
The DNA here is from genome assembly GCA_026898435.1 of Prunella vulgaris. Taxonomy (NCBI): domain Eukaryota; kingdom Viridiplantae; phylum Streptophyta; class Magnoliopsida; order Lamiales; family Lamiaceae; genus Prunella; species Prunella vulgaris. Next base: position 383,473 of record JAPKLY010000353.1, on the reverse strand, counting down.
TTCTATTCTTCAAATTAGTGAAAGTGAGGAACTCATCCGTGGACGTAGATCAATTGATCGAACCACATAAAATCCTTTGTTCTTGAGTTATCTTGATTTCTTATTTTCTGCAATTTTGTGTTCATCAGATTTAGGAATTGAGTTCTTCGTTGTTCTGATAATTACCTGAATAGTTAAAATCTTGTCGAGGTCGATTAAATTCACAACATAGTGCTTTCTTGAATTCTTGGTTACTTGAGAGTCCGGTTAATTTTCTCTGCTTTGAAATTTTCTCACAACCTTATTTGGGGTAAGTTCTTTTGTATGTATAGAAGTTCCTGAAAACTATTCATTGGAGAAATGGTCCTAAAAATTGTTTCCTTCGTCCCAGAAGACATTGCATACTTTCTATTTTGGTCTGTCCCATAAAAAGTTTGTATGTCTGAAAGTAGAAACTATTTATCAAACTCCACTCTCACAATAACATATAATATTCATAAAAATATACTTATTATACCTTTTTTTTTAAACTGTGTGCCCAAAAGACACCGCAATGTCTTCTGGGACGGAGGAAGTATTATTTTAAGTATATAGACAGATGGTTAAGTCTTCTGCAAATGTCTTGTCACCATGCTTGTTTAGTTGAAAGGTTTTTTGAATGCAATTTACTTTTCAGTTTGCAAGACTTCAGATGTCAAGGCTCGTACATGAGGGGTATCTAACTGAATGACTAGTAAGTCTTTTTGATCTTATCATCTCATTCCCAGAGATTATCTTAGCTTTATAGCCTTTAGGAAATATTTTCAAGTTTGTCTTTATGGGCTTTAATTTCTGACTTCTTCAAGTTCCATATGGTTCAACACGAAACTACTTAATTTGATTCGGCATTTTATTAAGTATTTTCCTGCAGGTTAGAAGAGTCACCATCAGTGGCCCTCAGAACTATCATCAGCAAACTTCAGGAATCCTGGCTTTAGTTAAGTTTTTCCTCAACTGAGGACTTGTTTGTAAAAAAAATTCTATCCTATCCTGAATTATCTTGAACTATTACAATCTTGATTGTATTTAAGGCAAATTTATCTTTTCAATTTTTTGAAATCTACAAAAAAAAAAAAAAAGCAAACATTGTTTCAACAATTAGTATTACATTTCAATCATTGTTTTTGAAAACCGGTTAAATTGGCCGGTTGAACCGGTTGGACCGTGAACCGGTCATAAAACCGGTCTGGTTGCCCCCTGAAAATTGTTTTTACGGTTCAACCAGAAAAAACCGACCAAAATCGGTTAAAAACCAGTTTAACCGGTCTACTTTTATATTTTTTCTAATTATTTTATTCAATTAAATCGTGAAACATGTCTTAATCCCAAAATTAATTTATTCTACAATTTATATATTTTAAATTTTTATAATAATATTTTAATTTGAAATTTTACTATACATGAATTATGAACATATCATGGATTATAATCTGGTATTATACCTTGAGCTATTTTGAGTATTTTAATTTTGATTCAATTTGATTGTATTATTTTATTACTTTTTTTAAACAAAAATCACCCCTCGGGGCATATCAAATAGATAGAATAATATGAAGTTTTACAATGTCAATCAGAAAAGACTAGATAGGTGAGCACAACAGGCTGTGCATCGCATCAAAATAAAAAGCAAGGCACAACAGGTTGTGCAACAAATCGAATCCCAAACCTAAAACCCTAAGAGAGCAAAGTCTAGAACAATACAAAACAAGAAATAAATACAGAGAATCATCTAAATCTAAAATAGGGATAGTCAATCTGATCCATCCGGATGAGTGTCAAAAGCTGTCTGGGCGCAGAGTGAGAGTAGACAAGATGAAGCGCATGAGAATCAGTACCAAAACGAGCCAAATAGTCAGTCGGGCGGTTACCCTCTCTGAAGATGTGGGTAATCCGCGTCTGAACCTGTGATAACTGGAACCGGGTGCGATCAAGAGTATGCTGAATCTGCCAGGAGCCATAGCGATCAGTCTGAAGTAGGCGGACTACCTCAAAAGCATCCAGATCGGAACATCAAATCTTCTCGCCAAGTGGAGCCCGTGCAAGAGCGCCTGAAGCTTGGCATCAAAGCTGGAGCTTGCCTCCAAAGGCATGTAGAAGGCCAACTTGAGGTCACCAAGGTGATCTCGAATCAACCCGCCGCCAGAGGCAACTCCTGTGTGCGGATCATAGGAACCATAGGTGTTGAGCTTTATCCACAGAGCAGGTGGAAGAAGCCAACGAACTAAAGTAGATCTGATAGGTCTCGGGGGCGGAGCAGTCCCAACAGGCATGAGTTCATCAGGAGGCGAGCATCCACGCTAGTGGATAGGGAGGAGCTTCCCCGCAACCATTAGTAAGCGCAAGTGCTTAATCACCTGCCAAATGATATGAGAAGCTAGGAAAAGAATATCACGGTACTTGTGATTATTCCTCTCCATCCATGTAAACCAGAAAATCAAGCAAGGATATCAGAAAGCAAATATGTGTCGTGTGTGCATGTGGGACAAGGCGCCTCCAAAAGGAAAGGACGCGTGCAATATCAGTGGTGTGTGGAAGTGCACAGTGAAATCCTGATGCAAAATATGACCACACCGACTAGACGACAGGACTCGATAGAAAGAGATAGGGGACGATTTCAGTCTGAGGATGAAGTGGGCAACAATGGCATCTCGAGGGAAGGGCAATGCCCCAGGTATAGAGACGGGTGTCAACAGGAATGTGGCCAGAAATGAGTCGACGAAGAAAAAATAAAGTAGTAAGGAAAAGACAGTCACTCCAGATAGCACCAAATAAGTCTCGATAGGTCCTCCTCTCCCGAATAGACTCCCAAGCTGAGACTAAAGAAAACTCACCATGAGAGGTAAGCTTCCACCGCATGACATCATCTCCCGAAGGCCGCAAAGGCACGATACCAATCATTTGAAGAAGCTCCTGACTCATAATAGTGCAACCCAAACGAGTCAGATCCCACTGACCGTCCCGAACATAGTAGTAACCCAAAGGCGACCAAGAAGGAGGGGAAATGAAGCCAACTATCTCAGTCAGGGGCCGATCCCCACACCAATGATCAAACCAAGTGCTGCATCTATCCCCCGAACCAATAGACCAAAAGATGTGCTGCTGGGCAGGTAAATTAAAACTCAACAATCTCCTCCAATGATGACTAGCAAACCTCTACATAGTTCTCTGACCCGGAAAGTGCCTAGAACAATACTTCATATAGAGGAAGCGAGCCCACAAATAAGATTGTAGACGGAATCTCCAATACATCTTCATACTGTAGGCGACAAACATATCCCACAACCTTCTAAGGCCCAAACCACCCTCATCCACAGGCACACAGAGGTCGCTCCACTTATACCAGTGCCTCTTCCTCTGACCCTGACGAGAGCCCCAATAGAATATAGCCATGATCTGCTCAAGAACAGTGAACATCCCCGTCGGGGGCTGAAAAACCTGTAAGTAGTAGAGCGGGATAGTCGCCAGGGTACTTCGTATGAGGGTCAACCAACCCCCATGCGAGAGATGTCTATGCGACCAGCCCTGAACAATACTCCTCATCTTCTCACAAAGACGATCAAAGAGGGCCATCTTCCGGACACCCTTATACAAGGGGATCCCCAGATAGGAGAAGGGCAAGGAGCCATGCCGAAATCCTGTCAGCTCCTGAACCAGAGGAGCTCACTCAGGCTGGAATCGTCCCCAGATGTAGAAGTTAGACTTCCAAACATTCAGGGACTGACCCGTAGCAGCAGAGTAGTGGTCGAGAAACTCCATCAGAAGAGTCAGGTAGACCTCACTCGCCCGAGTGAAGATAAGGACATCATCAGCATATGCTAAATGAGAGACCGGAAAACCACCGTGGGTACGAAAGATCATTTCAGGATGAGAGAATCAAGGCCGCGAGAGAGATAATCTGCAACCAACACAAAAGGGGCAGGCGAAAGAGGGTCCCCCTGGCGCAGACCTCTCGAAGAGGGAAAGAAACCAGAGGGGCTCCCGTTCACCAAGATAGAGAACCAGCAGTGCTCCACGCAGTTACTTACAAAATCGATCCAACGTGCCGGGAAACCCATTCTAGAGAGCACCAGTCGCAAAAACGGCCACTGCACTCTATCATAGGCTTTGGTCATATCAAGCTTAATGGCCAAATTCGGGACACCGCCTGGCATGTTGAGATCGGTGATCATCTCCTGAGCCAGGAGAATATTATCACTAATAACCCGACCCTGAGTGAAACCACTGTGGTTAGGTGAAATGACAGAAGGCAAGATAGGAGCCAGCTGACTGTTCATAATCTTAGTGATGATCTTGTTCGTAACATTGCAAAGACTAATGGGACGATAATCCGACCAAGACACCGGAAAGGGGGTCTTGGGAAGAAGTACAATCGTGGTGGAAGTGAAAGCTCTGGGCATAGGCTGCCCAGAGAAAAATCGCAAACAGCGGACTCAATATCAAGACGAACGATCTCCCAACAATGCTGAAAGAACAGAGACGAGAAAACATCCGGACTCGAGACACTGGCAGTATCAATGCTAAAAACAACATCCCTGATCTCGTCAACAGTCGGTAGATCGCAAAGACCCGACAAGTCAACTGAAGGCGGAATCACAGGAAAAAGATCACGGCAACGATCAGCATCAAAAATCATGTCGCTAGACAGGAGGTTGTAGAAGAGGGGAGCAGCAGAGGCCTGTTGCTCATTCACATCTGAGATGATCAGATCATCCACAAGAATGGAATGAATACGAGTCCGAACCCGCTTCTGCTTCACCAGACCCTGAAAGAATTTGGTGTAGCGCTTTCCCTCGACGACCCACCTAACAGCAGATTTTTGGCGCCAAAAGTCCTCCTCCATACGAGTGCGAAGGTTGTAGACAACCTTGCACCTATTCACCTATTCATCCTCCATTCTATTATTTTATTACTTTATTTCAATATGTGACATATAATTTATTAAAATTTTATATGAGGATATTTTATTTATTTTATTTTTAATATAACATATATAATATTGAAAAAATAAGGCTAAATAAATTTAATGGTTAAACCGCCGGTCCAATCGATTGGACCGGTTAAACCGTGAACCGGTGCTCTATCCGGTTTAATCACCGGTTCGATTATGAAAACACTGATTTCAATCAAAACTAGTGTCAAAAATTTGTTAAGTAACTAAAATTTTAATTTATTATATTTAAGTAACTTAACTTTATTTTTTCCACATATGTGTGCATCTATTAGGAAGTTAATTCTGACACATGCATTTCTATCATCGATTTTGTCTAGTATTAATTTTTTATATATTTTTTTAATAGATGTTTGGGTAAGTATATATATATATATATATTTGAGTAGATATTATATGAAAATAATTTATGATAAACTTATTATATAATTATTTTAAAGTATCAAATATTTTGTCAAGGGTATCAAAATATTCATCAGGAGTATAAAAAATTGGGATCAATTTATAAAAATTATAACTTAATATTATTGACCCAAATTTTTGATACATCTAATGAGATTTTTTATACTCCTGGTTAAATATTTGATACTTTAAAACGGGTTCATGATAAGCTTATCATGAACCATTTTCATACAAAATTTTACCAATATGTTTTAAAGATCATTCAAAAAATATTATAATATTATTGATAATAATTAAATTTAATATATTTATTTATCTTATCTTAATATAATATAAAGACGAAGTTATGAAATCAACCAGAATGCTCGATTCGAAATTCCTCTATTCTCATTAATTCTGTCACTAAGAATTAATCTCGACCTTATAATTTAAGTATTTTAATTTTGATCGTACATTTTGATATTTTATAAATATATATATATCTTATATAAATCTTATAAATATATTCATAATATCAAATCATATATCTAATTTTTTAATGTCAACCGTTCATCTTAATTTCTATACTTCTATAAATTTTAACTCCATAAACATTATTATTCTCATCTTTTAACCTTATTTTTTCTTGCATCTCATTACTTCTTTTTATTTCTCTTTTGATATTCTTATTTATCGTATTCTTATACTGGAATTATTTATTTATCTTTTTATTTTCAAAATTTTTTTGCAGGTTCATATTTTACATCTAATAATTTGTTGAAATAATTTTTTTTCTATTGCTATACAATTTTTATGGTTTTCTTTTGGAGGTAATGTTTAATTTCTATAATTGCAGATCTATTTGATATTTGAATTGTTTTCTTTTCTATTGTTACACAATTTCATGGTTTTTTTAGGTAATGTTTGATTGCTACAATTGCAGATCTATTTGATTTAAAATTTTGATGTTTGAATTGTTTATTTGTCTTTTTATATTTTTTCATGTTCTTAATATTCTAATATTATTATTTTTATTCTATTTTAAGTGTAGGTTCGTATTAAAATAATTGTGTCTGCATCATACATACCGTAAGTTATTTATAATTCTAGAGCCAAAGATGTTATAGAACATAATATTTGTATATGTGTTGTGCATGTGTGCATATTTTTTAACTACTTAATTTATTTACCGTAATATTGTATATATGTTGTGCATGTGTAAATAATTGATATACGTATATGTTAGATTCAAGAAATCACACACACACACACACATATATATATACATATATATTATAAGGATTAGTCTTGTATGCACCAGTTACACGGTGCAACTCAAGTTCATTTTTAAAAAGTTAAACAATTTATAACTGAAAAGTTAAACAATTTATTACTAAAAAGTTAAACTATGAAAGATACACTTTTCAGTAATAAATTGTTTAACTTTTCAGTTATAAACTGTTTAACTTTTTAAAAATGAATTAGAGTTGCACCGTGTAACTGGTGCACAGGAGACTTACTCATATTATAACTCATTAATACATGTATATATAAATTCAATAAATCTTAACAAAATAAATCATATAAAATATTATGTTCTTGATTATTTTAATAATATATTTTGATATATTCTTGATTCACTTTTAACTTACTTATATAATAATAAAAAATTATATTATAAATTATTATGTTCTTGATTTTTTATTCATATATTTTGACATGTTCTTGATTTTCTTTTAACATACTTATATAATAAGAGCAACACTTGCGTAGAAATTTCTACAGTAAAAATTACTAAATATAGAAAATAAAAAGAACCAAGCCCACGCGCGCCCAGCCCACTCACGCCAACAACATATTAGTTCCCTCCCCTCCAAAAGCATACTAATTCGTAATTCCCTCCCCTCCCACACGTACCCCACCCATCCCACCCCCTAAACACACTCACACCCTATGTTTTAAAAGCGGAAGCGGAAGTTGACCCGACCACCTCAATATTTTGGGTCGGACCGGGTTCAACCGGGTCTAATCATTTTTAAAGCGGTTGAACCGGTGTGACATCATAAATGCATAATATATAATTATAAATATTTATATATATATTTTCTAATAAATTATATATTTTATGAATAAATTTTATTGAAATAATAAATTAAAGTTAGATATTATACTGGAGGAAGGTGGAGACTTAGAGTTGTGTTTTCAGTATGTGAAATTATATCTATTATCTAGGGTTATGAATTAAAATTAGACATTATATTATTAAATTATATTTAATATGTATTATATATATAATTAATTTAGTTAATTCTATGTAAAAAAATACAATTTTGTCAAAAAATTAGTCAAAGCACCGTTTCGGCCGGTCCAACGAGTGACCGGTCCGACCCGGTTTTTACCGCTTTTGAGCGCTTTTCAGACGCTTTTGAAAATGCCCGGTCCAACGTATTAAAGCGGCCCGGAGAGGTGTCCGAGTAGCGGTCGGACCGGTCGGACCGGCCGGTCCGATCCGCTTTTTAAAACACAGCTCACACCAACAACACTTAGTTACCTTCCCTCCCCCAACCAATTCAATTCAAATTAATTTTAATTTTTTATAAATAATTTTATTTTATTTTTTTAAGTTATTTAAAAAAAATTATTTATTGTGTAAACTAAAATATACATTTAATATTATATTACAAATAAATATTTACACATATAATAACACACATTTAATTTTACAGTAACACACATTTGCTCTTATAGTAACATACATTTGTCTCCCAATTTGTGTTACTATATGAGCAAATGTGTGTTACTATAAGGACAAAATATATTTTTACGAGAATAAATATTTGTTTTTTAATTTATTCATCATCCATTTAAATCTAAGTATATTGTTTCATGTAATACATATGTTATTATATGAAAAAAATAATTACTTCTATAAAAATAAATAAATATTTGTCAATAGTCAATATTTGTTCTTATAGTAACACACATTTTGCTCTTGCATTATGTGAAAAATTATTTATTCTATAAAAATAATTAAATATATGTAAAATAACAATATTTTATAAGATAGTAACACACATTTGCTCTAATAGTAACACACATTTGTCTCCCAATTTGTGTTACTATATGGGAAAATATATGTTACTATATGAGCAAAATATATTTTTATGATAATAAATATGTGTTTCTTAATTATTCATCATCCCTTTAAATTTAGGTATATTATTTCATGTAATAATATGTTATTATATTGAAAAAATAATTATTTCTATAAAAATTATTGAATAATCAATATTTATTCTTAAAGTAATACACATTTTGCTCTTGTATTATGTGAAAAATTATTTATTCTACAAAAATAAATAAATATATGTAAAATAACATTATTTTATGAGATAGTAACACACATTTGCTTTAATAGTAACATATATTTGCTCTCCAATTTATGTTACTATATGAATAAATATGTGTTACTATACTAATATAAATTAAGAACAAGTTTTTAAATTTATTATATAATATTATTTAATTTAATTTTTTAATTTATAATAATTAAAATAATAATAATTTATGTTTATTTCTCACATAATTTATTATTATGTGAAAAATTATTTATTCTATAAAAATAATTAAATATATGTAAAATAACAATATTTTATAAGATAGTAACACACATTTGTCTCCCAATTTGTGTTACTATATGGGCAAATGTGTGTTACTATATGAGCAAAATATATTTTTATGATAATAAATATGTGTTTCTTAATTATTCATCATCCCTTTAAATTTAGGTATATTATTTCATGTAATACATATGTTATTATATTGAAAAAAATAATTATTTCGATAAAACTTTGTGAATAATCAATATTTATTCTTAAAGTAACACACATTTTGCTCTTGTATTATGTGAAAAATTATTTATTCTACAAAAATAAATAAATATATGTAAAATAATAATATTTTATAAGATAGTAACACACATTTACTTTAATAGTAACATATATTTGTCCAATTTATGTTACTATATGAATATATGTATGTTACTATAAAATAAATGTGGGTTACTATACTAATATAAATTAAGAATAAGTTTTAAATTTATTATATAATATTATTTAATTAATTTTAATTTATATTAATTAAAAAATAATAATAAACATTATTACTTGAATTTGGGTTGGGCTGGGCCTGGGGAGGTGGGGTGGGGATTGTGGGAAATGAGATTAACATGCAAAGTGCAAACTAATCGAGAAAGAAAAAAAAAATTAATTTCAGTTGGGTGGTCATGCCGCTCATGCGTGTATGGGGAACAGTAGGCGCGTGAGATTTAAATATTTTTAAAGCTATTTTTAGAAATTTCAATCGTAGAAATTTTTATATAAGTTTTTGTCATATAATAAAAAAAATTATAATTCAAATCTTACATAATTAGGTGGATGTTAGCACATTCATATTTTAAATATTGTGTAAGATAGCCTCAAATTAATGAATTATATAAATATAGAAAAAACTAAAATTTATTAATTCACATAATATAATCTATATTAAAAATATATTTTTTAATAATCCCGCGTAATACGCGAGTTTACGTACTTAGTATAATATATTTGAAGATATATGGGTTTTTTTTGTACTTAGCATAAGAGGTAGAGTATTCTAAAATAATTTTAGAAATATTTTTATGAACTATCGAAAATTTTAGAGAATTACTCATAATTGTTGGTTCAAAAAATATTCTTCAACCATTGAGAGTGAGTTTATATAAATTTAAAAAGTGATTTCATTTGTAAGTGATCTAAAAGTTTCGAAACTTCCCAAGTTGTAAAACATTATTTCTGTAAAATAAATCATTTTTATTCACATGAATTTTGCTTCTCTCTTTAAAAAAAATCATATCTATCTCCAAATAATTACATGTTGTAAGGGGTAAATATTAGTGTACTCTTCTTATAAACAGTAAAAAATTAATTTACTATACTTTCTTTATTTATACTACCTATAAAAAATTTGTGTATAAATGTTGCACATGTTGTTTAGACTAGTACGTACTATTCAAGGGAAAAAAGCACTACTGTGTGCAATTTAACAATTGTGAAGATTTGGTGAGCCACATGAAAGATTTGATGAGCCACATAAAATTTTCTCTCAGAATTATTTTTTCAATATTATGTAAATTAAATATTATTTCATAAAATTTGAAGTTGCGTCCTGAAAAAATAAATTACTCCCTCCATCCCAAAACTACTTTCACACTTTCTTTATTTGGACGTCTCAATTCTTCTTTCACACACCTAAAAAAGAAATTTTTTACACTCATAAAAGTCAATAAAGTATATTTTTTTTTATTTTATTGTTTAACTTTACACTCACATATTTATTTTTTTTTAATTCGTCTGCCCGGAACTACTATGAAAGTAATTCCGGGACGGAGGGAGTAATTTTTAAGAGTTTAGAACCGCGCACACTGATGTGCAGAAGATCTCAAGTCCTCCACGAAGATCTCAAGTCCTCCACATTTACCTACTAGTCAAACCACTAAGATGAAAAAAAAAATATATAGTTGCTGAAAACTTAAAAAAAAAATAACTATAATGATAACTATTAAACTTCATTCTAAATGAATCCAAACATAAAAGAATAATCAAAGTTGATAAAATCACAATTATGGGTAGGTAGTAAACCAAAAATGTGGTTTTATAACTTTTTTTATGATAATGAATTACGACCCATATTGTGATCATCATTGATAGTAATTAGAAGATTTCCGAATATTATTAAACTAAACTAACATTGTATTTCAACTCGAGAAGATTAACAAAGAGGGCACACCATCCAAGAAATTATCTATGTATTTCTATACTCTCACCTTTTTATTATTTTTGTAAACACAAAAAAATATACTCCTTCATAGTAATATACTAGGAACACAATCTGTCTAACATATAAATATTGTAATATAATTATTTTTATATTAAACATGAATAATTTAAATAATGAAAATATTAAATATTATTGATACGTTTACGAAATAATATGATACCATTAATTCTGATTATTGATACACTTGATTAAATACTTAGTAGTTTAAATTTTTTAAAATAATTTTATGGTACACTGTACCAAAAAATGCATGAATTCATAACAAGAAAGCTTCATAATTTTTGTTGGTTCTAAATAGAATACCTGCAACCATAAACTAAGAGAAAGCACTCTCAAATTTTAATTCACGTGCAATTGAATAATAATGAATTACAATTTTGATCTAAAATAATAAAAAAATAATTAACGTAAGGAAATAATCTAATTAAATCAAAATAATAATAAAATAAAATAATTAAATATTATCTTCTTAAATAATATAATTCTCCAAATCTTCTTAGAATCAATCCGTATCGCGATAGTGATCTCGTCTATCATCTCTCCCTCCTTAAAATGAGTAAACCTTTTGTACATCAAGTGCACCGTACAACTTAAGTGTACTTTTACTAAGTTAATACATTTGAGTTGCACGGTGCACTTGGTGCATACAAGACTAAGACCCTTAAAATATTTCATCATCGAATCGAAAGTGATCTCATCTCTAAAGAAAAAAAGTATTACCACCAAATACGATATCTAAAAAATATATGTAGTACGAGTGTGACCCAAAATTTTGAGGCAATAGGAAAGAGAGTTCAGATAATTGCCCCAAAATAACTAATATTATTAGTGATAAAATAATTGGGATTATAGTTATATAAGCCCAATAACTTGACACCAATTTGATTTTGGTTTCAATCAATTGCTCATTTTGATTTTGGTCCAACAAATTTAAAAAATATTTTAAAATTGGTCATATTACCTGTAATAGCAAGTTGCACAACCGGTCAGTGATTATATAGTTCTTTGTTTGACTTTTTATTACAAGTTGCATTGATGATTGAATCTTAATGTTTGAGGGGCAATATTTATTTAAATAATTTCTTATAATTATTTTTTAAAAATTCAAATTATCAAAAATTGTTAAAAAAATTCAGAATATTTTCAAATTAGATCATGTTCTAAAAGTTAAACCGGTAACATTTGCATTGTTAATAATAATATATAAATAAAATAATCTCAATAGTAATCAAGAATTATTTTTAGAAATTTACTATTTATATTTAAAATTTTGAAATTTATAAAAAATACTAAACAAAGAGAATATATTACTCCTTCCGGGCAATAATTTTATTCTTAACGAAATGGACGTGACTTTAAAAAAAAATATAATAAGAGTAGGTCTCTCGTGCAACATTGCACGGTGCAATATATGCTAAAAAAGGAAAATTTTGAAAATTCGCGGGTCAATAGGGTCAAAGTAACAAAATTAATCGTGGATCTTGAACGGGTCGGGTTGGATTTGGGTAATTTTCAAATTTTAGGATTTTCGCTTCTAGTTGATGATACTGTATGAGTAAATTTATGCTACTATAAGGTCAAATGTGTACTACTATAAGAACAAATGTTGTTGTTTTACATAAATTCACTTGTTTTTGTAGAAAACAAACATCTTAATACAATGTCAGATCAATATGTGTATTATTACAAGAAAAAATATTCATTTTTTATTAATATTTATTGATTTTTATAGAAATTATTATTTTTTAAGATGTAGTAGCACAAATTTTGTCTTACAGTAGCACACATATGTTCATGTGGTATACATTCTGGGATTTCGATAATTAATTTTTTAAGATGTAGTAGCACAAATTTTGTCTTACAGTAGCACACATATGTTCATGTGGTATACATTCTGGGAGTGATGAGATAGTAATACATGTAAGGTATTATTACATTAACAACATATTATCAACATAAAACTAATAATAAAATGAAAAATAAATTAAGAAACACATATTTGTTCTTGTAAAAATACATATTATTCTTATAGTTACTTTAAAAGTACAAAAAAATAACTTTTTAAGATGTAGTAGCACATATTTTGTCTTACAGTAGAACAAATATGTTCATGTGGTATATACATTCAGGAAGTGGCGATAATTTTCCTTAAAAAATTTATTGGATCCGCGAATTTTCATTTGGGGATATTGCACGGGTCGGGTTTTGTGCAATATTGCATACGAGTTTTTGTGATATAATAAAAAAATGTAAAATTCATTTATAAATAAAATAATAATTTTTGGAGATAATAATAATTTTTTTTTTTATAAAGTAAATGAGAATAGATTTTTTTAAAAATATAAATACGGATTGAGTATAATTGTAAAATCAGATTTGTGTACATTTGAAAACTTATGATTTAATTCATAAATAGCTAAAAACTCATGTGGGTACATCTTTCTTTAATGACACATTAGTTAGTGCTTGGTTTAAAAAAAAATTAATCGGAAGAAGAATTTTTCTAATTGGAAATATATAGTAATTATAATATGATTAAAGAGATGAAAAATATATATATTATATTATTTTTCTAAATAGGATAATATATAATTATTATATTTTATTACTCTCTTTTCTTCTTGTAATCCTCCTCCCCAACTATATAAATAATAAAATATATAAAGTTAATTCTTTGCTTATTTATTTATCTATTTTAAGTATTATTTATTAATCAAGAATTATTTCTAAAAACTTATTTATTTTTAGTATTATTTATTAAGTTAATTCTTTTATTATTTATTTTTTAACTTAATTTATATTATTTAATAAATAAATTCTTTTGATATTTATTAAGTTAATTTATAAAAAAAACTAAATAAATAAATTTAATAACTTAATTAAAAGATGTTAAACAAATAAATAATAAAAGAATTAACTTAATAAAAATCAAATAAATTAAAAAATGTTAAACAAACAAACCAATAAATAATAAAATATATTAATTTAATTCTTTTATTATTTATTAGTTTAACATTTTTTAATGTATTTGATTTTTTAAATTAACTAAATTTTTTTCTATAGCTTATTGGTATTATATATTTTTTTATTTGAAATTAGTATTTTTTATAAATTTCAAAATTTGAAATATAAATAGTAAATCTCTAAAAATAATTTTTGATTAATATTGAGATTATTTTATTTATATATTATTATTAACAAAGCACATGTTGCCGGGTTAACTTTTAAAACCTGGTCTAATTTGAAAATATTCTGATTTTTTTAACATTTTTTTATATTTTGAATATTTTAAAAATAATTATAAGAAATTATTTAAATAAATATTGTCCCTCAGATATTAAGACTCAATCATCAATGCCACATGTAGTAAAAAGTCAAACAAAAAACTATATAATCATTGACCAGTTGTGTAACCTGCTATCACAGGTAATAGGACTAATTTCAAAATATTTTTAAATTTATAGGACCAAAATCAAAATGAGCAATTGATTGGGACCAAAATCAAACTGGTGTCAAGTTATTGGGCTTATAAAACTATAGTCCCAAAATAATAAGTCGATATTATGTATGCAATACACATTGAAAATAAGATTTGTGTAACAAATTGACCCGATCTAGATTATCAATAATTGGATAGTTTGGATCGGATCACAATTTTAATCAAGCCAAAATTATTACACAAGTGTCCTATTTTAATGTATTTTATACACATAATACTTTGTCAGTAATAATAGTTATTTGGCTCGTCATATGTCTTATAAAAAAGTGGCAAGTCTTGACTTCGGGCTCAGTGGCCGATCATAAATAGTCTTAATGGCTCTTAGCAATATCAGAATTAAATTGTCCATTAAAGTGTCAAACCGTTTGTTTTTCAGCCCACCCCACTATTAAATTCTGGATCCAGCCTGATCATAAGGATGTCAAGCTACCAAGAGTATTTGAAATTACTTGAAGTAGGAGTCAAATAAGGACTTGTAAAGGTATTTAAGAAAAACAGTCCGACAAATAAATCATCTACAGTGCAGCAAGATGATACAAAGATTAAAACCTAAACTTGACTCTGGGTATTACTTATTAGTACAGACTGAGAATAAGAACCAATGAGAAGCTGATGTTGGTTGTGTTGAAACAGCTGTGAATGAAGCTGGTCCGAGTAGAAGTAGTATAGTGAGGAGATTGTTGATCAAGTTCCAGTTCCAATTGTTCCTGTGCCAGATCCAGT
This sequence comes from Prunella vulgaris, assembly GCA_026898435.1. Taxonomy (NCBI): domain Eukaryota; kingdom Viridiplantae; phylum Streptophyta; class Magnoliopsida; order Lamiales; family Lamiaceae; genus Prunella; species Prunella vulgaris. The sequence goes on along the minus strand of JAPKLY010000353.1, from coordinate 368,024 downwards.
TCAAGTTGAAGTTACTCCAGATCCAATCCCAGCCCAGAATGTTGAAGGAAATGTTGCTGCAGATGTTGCTATTCCAGAATACGGGTTGGGACGGTGGAGATTCTGGCTAGTTATGGGAAATTCTGATGATGATTAGTGAGGGATGAATTTGAAGCTACAATTTTGAACTTTCTCTCTTGGATTATTTCTTAGAATATTTATATCAAAGCAAAGACTTTTTTGTCTGATTGTGATTTGTGATGCATTGTTGTTTTCAAAGATAATTATAACTTCATACTTGCATAAATAATTGTGGTATTTATAATCTATTTTGAATCTATTTGAAAATTGAAATTTGGACTGAAGCTATTTGTGAAAGACTTCGAGCCTAAAAAGGAAGTCAATAAACAGCACATTTTGCATGCTATAAACATGACACTAGACCACATTTTGCCACCAATATGGCTACCAAAAATCCTTGCAAGAGCATTGCCCATTCTTGAAATGATGATAACGCAACCGATCTCTTACAATGATTTCACGGCCATAAACCCTAGAAATGATCTTGGTGGCAGAGTGGCAATCCTCACACACCCTTAAGTTCTTCACAACCCGAATCGTCTCTCCCGGTGCGGAACGCAAGATCCCGAACGCTATCGCGATCTTTTCGCTATGATACTTGAGCGACGTCTCCTTCTCCTCCTCGCTGATATCGAACAACACTTGTGATGTATCGGGTTGATGCCCATTCGTCTCGATCTCCGCCACCATCTTTTCCAAAACCCCATTAATTTCCTCAATTTGAGGATGACTAGAATCACCAACTTTGAATTCATTCACAACGCCTTTATAGATGACCATGCTTCTTCCTACTATAGTTTTCACCCCTCTCTCCTTCATCACCTTCCTCACTCTCTCCACTCTCTCCCATTTCCCCGCCTTTGCGTAGATGTTCGACAGCAATGTGTATCGCCCGCTGTTTTCAGGCTCCAAATCGAGCAAGATTTCCCCAATTTTCTCTCCCATTTCCACATCCCCATGGATTCTACAAGCACCTAAAAGAGCTCCCCAAACAGCCTCATTAGGCCTCATTGGCATAGTGCTTATCAAACTCTCTGCTTCTTTTAAGTACCCTGCTTTTCCTAGTAGGTTAACTACACACCCATAGTGCTCCACCTTTGGGTCCACATTCCATCTCCGTTTCATCGAGACGAAATAGTTCAACCCCTGGTGAACCAGCCCAGCATGAGCACAAGCATTGAGCAGAGCTATGAATGTGACTTCATTTGGCTCCACATTGCCCAATTCCATCTTCAAGAAAAGCTCGATCGCGTCCTCCGCTCGCCCATGCATCGCGAGCCCACCAATCATCACGTTCCAGCAGGACACTTCTTTCTGTTTCGTCCTCTCGAAAACGTCCCATGCCAAGTCGATTCGCCCGCATTTCGCATACATATCGATCATCGAAGTCCCCAATACCGCATCCAAAACAATCCTGCTCTTCCTAACATAGCCATGAATCCATTTCCCCTGATCCAGAGCTCCCGTATTCGCGCAAGAAGTCAACAAACTCGAGAGGACGAACTTCGAAAGCTTGACTTCCTCTCTCTGCATTTCATCGAACACCTTCAGTGCATCCTTGAAACATCCACTCTTATTATAACCATCAATCATTGCACTCCATGAAACCTCATCCTTCCCCTGCATTTTCTTGAAATATTCCTCAGCTTCAATTACCATCCCATTAGCAAAAAACCCACTAATCATCGTATTCCAAGACCCAACATTCTTCTCTTTCATTACTCCAAACAACTCCACAGCAGCTCCCACATCTCCAAACTTCATATAGCCATCAATCATAGCATTACAGCACACAACATCCGATTTCCCAATCGAATCGAGCATATTTCTAGCCTCAACAAGGCATCCCAAGGAGGCATACATCTGAATCCCAGCACTCACCACATGTTCATCATCAGAAAGCCCGTGCTTGATCACATGACCATGAATTTGCACGCCTTCTTCGACAGCTTTCTCGAATGCGCACGCCTTGAACAGCTGAGGAAACGTGTATCTATTCGGGCCTGAGCCCGAAAACACCATCTTTTGGTACATTTTAATGGTCTCAAAGGGGTGTTTGAGATGAAGACACCCCTTGATCACACTGTTCCATACAAATGCATTAGGTTGGGGCGCATTTTCAAGAATCTGCAACAAAGTGGGCAGACCTCCAAACCTCGGATTAGCGTAGGAATTTATTAAGGAACCCGCGACATAATGGTCTTGAAAATGCCCTGTTTTGAGGATTATGGCGTGGGCTTGCTTCAGATTTTGCAATGAATTGGTGCATCTTGTGTTCAACAGATTCAAGATTGTTTTCTGGGAGGTAAAATCGAAGTTTTCAATCGATTGATTAGACAACTCTGTTACTGTGACTGTGCGTAATGCTGCCATATCACCTGTTTGGCAATAAATTGAAGTGTTAAAGATGCAGAGGAAAAACAGATTGATTTCTTTTTCTTGGAGACAAAAATCAAACCCTAACCCTATAAATTGAGGAAAGGATAAGAAACTCATGCATGATGCAGAGCTGTTATTCGGAATTAACCTGTTTTTTCCAACGCACCTCCCTTCCCTTCCCTTTGCTCTAAGAATTTCGTGTCTAGCTGTGTGGCTAAGGCACAAGATAATGTTTTCAATCTCCCCCACCCCAAAAGATTTGATTTTTGTTAATATGAAAAGTTATTTGAATATTTTTTATTTTAAATTGTTTTATATTTCACTGTAATAATTTCGTGAATAACATATTTTATTTTACGTAGTAATACACATATTGGTGTGTAGTGTTAGTTCAGATGCAGTGTAGTATTAGTTCATATATAATATGATTTTAGTTCATTCACTATGACATATTACATGTAGTGTTAATTCATATATAGTGTGATGTTAGTTCATATATATTATCATGTTAGTTTATACTCCCTCCGTCCCAGAGGTGTTTTCACCTTTGGGATGACACTATTTTTAAGAAAAGTAGGGTGATGCGTAAAGTTATATTATTAAAATAATGAGATTAGTTGGATTAATTGAAAAAGTAGGGATAAAGTAAAAGTAATAATAGTTTCCATTTATAGGATGTGAAAACAATTATGGGATGGACAAAAAAGAAAAGTGTGAAAATAATTATGGGACGGATGAAGTATATAGTATTTATGTCATTTATCTTTAAAATAATCAAATTTCAAAATACTTAAAATAAATTGATATTCACCATAAAATTTACTCCACCTATCTTTCGCGTAATACTTTGTCTTACTAATATACTACTACCACTTTAGTTAAAATACATTTTAAACTATATGCACTCCCATGAAAGCAGAAAAGCAAATTGACTTCGGAGGGAGGAGTAATTTGTAACTTGTAGATTTTTTTTATTTCAACAAAATTTTAATATTTAAGTTTATTGAGAATATTCAATGACAAAGTATTATATAAACCAGTTTCATGATATAAACCACCTTATGATACAAGGTTTATATTTATGAATTTATTTTTTTGCCTTGTTAAAAAGTGATTCTTGATATGAATCACTTTCACACAATACCTACTCATATTCAATTGGTCCGATTAGAGGAATACGACACTCAAAATTTACGAGTTCAAATCTTAAAAGTGAAAATTAAATCCGTGCCCCCTACACCATCTTTCCCTCTCAACCATTACTTAATGTGAAATTCTTTGTGTTTAATTATTTTTAAATTTTTATTTTTATTAATTGGTTATTTAACTTTAAATTTTGTGCTAGTTTTAGTTATCGATCATTTATTAATTAAAACTATAATTTATAATTAACTATAATTTAATTATGAATGTATATTTATAATGAAAGGAAAAAAACCTAAGAAAAACACAATTTTCCCTGAAGTCAACATGAACAAATGTGTAAAAATTATACAAAAATCACACCAAAAAACGCACTCAGAATTAATTAACCCTTGTTGTAACGGTCTCATAAAATAAAATTATAATATTTAGTTATATACAATTTAATAATTTATTATGTGATAAGGTGGAATGAGGTGGTGTAAGATAGTGGGCCATGAGGGTATAATATATATTTTTTTTAGCAAAATGGATAAATAAAACACTTTGAGATGGATAAAACAATTTTCATTTTTTAGAATTTGGTTTTCTGCTTTTTCACATCCTTACATAGCCACTACAATTTCTTGTGAAATATAGATATTTACTAACAAAACAAAGCACTCATTTTGGCAAATATTCAGATCATATCTGGCTCTTTTCATTCAAACATAAGCCTTTCTTTTCACCATACACAAATATTCATTCACCTAAAAAAATCTTAATTTGATCAAATTTGGTATTTTTCATGCACTAGAATAGGTCATATGATAGTGTAGCCTATTGCAACCATATTCAAAATCAGAAAGAACAAAGATCCCAACTCAAAGGTCAAAAGCTAAACATATCTCCCTAGCAAAACACCATTTACAGATGAAACCCCTTTCAAGTTCTACAAAAAGGTTCAGAACAAAAGGGGCCAAAACTTCGTGCCCGGGAGAGCCATGTTTTTTCTTCTTCTTCGATTTAAGTTAAGTTTTCATAAACAGAAACTACCACAGAACCTCATTTACATCAAAAACTGGGGCAGGACACCCTCTCTTAAGGCGGTATGTCCTGGGGCTCGCTAACCAAATCAGTCTGAAAGATCGAATCACTGGACTCAGCTTTCTTCATCACCTCCTTCGCCAGCTCAACCATCAATTCATCAGGACAGTCGGTGTTTCCAGACTCTTTCTCCAAAGACACGTGATAAACATCATCTGTCTTCGATGGTGGGGCGAAGTTTATCATGCTCGAAGATGTATTGTTAAATGAAGTTGGTTTCTTAGCATTCTGGCTTTCTAGTTGCTGCTTGTAAGCAGCCATCTCTTTCTCATATCTCTCCTTGTCCATTTTACTGGCCTCTATGTATGGCTGCAGGGGTGGGGGAGATTACAAACATGATCACTCGTGAAAATTTTGATTCCAATAGTGCAGGAAAATACTAATACCAGTAACAAAAGTGTAAAGGTAAAGGGATAGTATCATTTTTGGTCCCTAAAGTTTACATTTTTCTAGTTTAGTCCCCCTCTTTCACTCACTTCCAAATTTGGTCATGGAAGTCACTTTTACTTCCGTTTTTGCTCCCACAATTATTTAAGTAAAACAAAATACATTTAGCACCCCAAAGAACATACAGTCAACTAATGGTGGGACAAAATGCAGAAGTAAAGATGTACTTTCAGGATCAAATTTATAGTGAGTGAAAGAATGGGACTAAAATCAGGAAAAAAAAAAAAATTAGGAAGCAAAAATGATACCATCCCAAAGGTAAATTACCAGTTTTTCTTCATTGGGAAGAGCTCTCCATGCTTGAGCAGCCTTTTGTCGAAAATTTTGAGTATTGGAGTTCTCCCCAAGAATCATCTTTGATCTATGAGTCTCCAACCTAAGGAAGATGTGATATCCAGTCCTTGGTTTCAAAGGAGCACCTGGGCCCATTTCGAATTCCTCAGGTTGCGAATTTGGCAATATTTTCTTCCGTGCTCTTTTCTTTTCCACCTTTGCCCCTGTATATATGAAGTTATATGCTTAACTGAATAGTTATATACAAACCACACAGACACATATATATGGAAAGATGAAAATTTCCTCCACTGGAATAACTAAAGTCGAAATCCAATGGTCATCATAAGTGATCCGCACAGAATTGCCTACTTTATTCGGCTGAGATTGTTCTCCATATGCTCGAGTAAAACACATATTCTAAGGGAAATAAAAACAAGTTTTTTAGAAGAGAGAAAGAGAGATTTTACGGGTAAACTCATGACTTAACCTTTCACTATTGCAAATCTAAAAATGTCCAACACAATTCTTTAAAATTCAACTGCATATTATCCCTTTCATGGGACTATGAGTGAAACCTGTTGTCGTTTTGCAAGTATCACCGACATGAACTGTTGAAATAGGATATGAGCTGTCGGATTGCTTCCGCTTTCCCGTAGAGCTGCTTGGTCTCACCTCAGTATTCAAAATTCCTGCCAAAAAAGATTCACTTACTCTTTAAAGAACACATATATCATAACTATTACCTAAAACACATAGAAAGCAGAATGCTATAATAATCAAAAGCATTACAATTTCTTTCTTTTTTTTTGGAAAAGATTCGAAAGAGTAAAGTTTTTAACCTAGAGAAATTTTATCGGGCCATTTGTTTGCTTGATCAGGCATCTTGAGACTGTACATTAGTTCATACTGGAGAACGAGCAGTTCATACGCGTTCTGAAGCTGAGCTGCTGACATAGACGTTGAACTGTTCATGTTTGATACTGATGCAACTTCATCCCATTTCCCCGTTTTAGTCACCTAAAAATATTAATCCAAGGCATTCAACTTCTGGTAATAGTGGATGTTTCCCATATTTCTCATACTTAAACATGTAGCAACGTTTAAGTTTACTTCATTGATTCAAATAGTCCTTTTCCAGTTCCATTCTCGAGCAACACACTTTCAGAACAACGAGATTGATTGAATATCCCTTAATTTCTAACAATTGAGCAGCATAGACAAAATTTTAGGAAAAAAAGACTTGATGCAGGTGTACCTGATAAAATCCTCCTCTCTTGATAACTTCTTTGTAAAAATGATGCAAATCCAACACTGTTTCACGGAAGTTAAAGCTGCATCCCCAAGAACTCAATCAATTACTCGTATTTAGTAGGGTGCCTCAAATAATACAGTCAATTAACCAACTAAACACATAAAAATGAAGTAATGCTTCGTTATTGGTTTCACTAAGCATACGAACCGGAATATAGATTCACATTCGAAATGTAGATTGGCGAATAGCATAAGAACCAAGAATGGGGTGTTAGTCATATTTCCCTTAGGGAGTGTTTTGTTCGATGGACAAAATAATCAATCCTGCCAAACACAAGATTATTCGAAACATAAACAAAACACACCCTTACTTAAGTATCACATAAATCCAATTTGTGATAGTAATGATATGGATCAAAATGCATCAATAACTCAGCCAGAAATTCGAGCTATGCATTTTGCACAACCCATCTAACATTACGCCCTCTCACACAAGAATTTTTTCATCTAATTTATCATTTCTCATTTTCTTTCACATCCCCTGCCTTTTCTACAAGATCTTGAACAAATCTACACTCTTCATTATGCCAAATAAATTAGAAACCTCAATCGAAAAACATCACAAATATCCAGCAAAATTGGAAGAAATGAACAATTACAACAAAACCCCCCATTGAATAAATTGCTATTAGAAGACATTGAACCCCCCAAACTCTAAATGCATGTAAAAATATAACCATCTATGAATATATCTTAGCTCAAATCTACACTTCCTCTGTTTCTCTGTACATTGGAATCATTGCATGTGAGGTTAGAGAGAGAGAGAGCTCACACTAAGCTGAGTCCAGATGACTCATTCAATTTGCAAACTTTTTCATAGAAAAAATCCACATCCGCCTTATCATGATCAGAAATCGGCGGTGGTTCTGGGTTTTTCTCGCCGGAAAACCCAGCGGCGGCGCCACCCTCCTTCTCCATTTTTTCTGGGTATCTGTATCTGGGGCTCTTGGAATGGAACTCGTAAAGCTTTGACCATCCCACTATACTTTATTCACTGATTCTTTAATTTAATTCACAAATGTTGGTTAAATTTAACGCATTGGGATTGTTGGGTTTGGTGGCTCCAATCCAATTTCTTGGTGTGAAACAGCTGAGTTTTGTAATAATGTAATGAAATTTCCAATTTCAACTAAATTTAAGGTTTTTATGTTAGATTATTACTGTATACACAAGTTACACGAAAACAACTCAAGTTCATTTTTTAAAAGTTAAATAATTTATAATTAAAAAGTACACAAACTTTTTTTTTATAAACATTTGTTTATAATAAAATTAATATCATAACAAATATTTATTAATATTATAATATTTATACATTCACTCATACTAATTCACAATATAAAATATTATTGTATTACTTAAATGTGTGTAATAGTATTAACTTCATGTTATAAACATGTACAGGAGAGTGACTTCATTCAGCAATTCATTCATTAATATCATTATTTTTATAAATTAACGAAATAATATTGAAAAATGAATTCAACTTTTAGTATATTAATAAAAAAAAATGCTAAAAACTATATATGTCAAATTGGAAAATGATCCTATGCAAATTGGTGAATACAAATTTATATGTTTACTGTAAATGTAGTAATGCCACATGAGCTTGAGCTCATTGTTATTAATCAACACTATTATTTTGATTAAATGCATATATACTTATGTGATTATTATCACACTTGAGATAGATACATAAATTTATGTGCATCGATGAATATGTAATCAATGTCAAATACTACCTCCGTCCCAGACCAATTTGCACAGTTTCCATTTTGGGTTGTCTCAAACTAATTTGCACACTACTTAAAAGGGAAACATCGATTTGTGTGCACACTCACAAACTTTCCACACATTTACCCATACACTATTATTTTATTTAAAAAATACATTTTACTTAAACCGTGTGCCATCTCAGGAGTGCAAATACCCCTGGAACGGATGGAGTATGGTTTTACAATTTTTTTTATCTTAATTAGATTTTCTATATTTCAATTCTTGGGTTGGATATAATATATATATATATATATATATAATGTTCTGAGCCTTAATTGATTTTCTCCATATATTATTTTAATTCTCTTTGTTTAAAACATCCCTCTTCTTTTTTAATTAGATATTTTATAAATAACCAAATTTTATTATCACAATGTCACTAAAAGCAAATATATCCCATTTTTACATCTTTTATTTATTTCAATATCCTTAAAAATAACTTTAACTTTTTAAATATTATATTTTATGAATTTTCTTACAACTTTAAATACTAAAGTAGTTTCAGAAAAAGGGCTTATTTTTAAATGTCTGTAATAAATCTTTAATAAGGTGTCCACGGTGTACAGCACTCAGCTGAGGTTATTTATTGTAATGTCCACCCACCTTCAGATTATTGTTGCGTAAAAGGCGAATAATATCAATCTAACGTACATGCGCCTTTTTGAGTAAAAAAAAAAAAAAAAATTAAAATGAACAAATTTGTATAAAATAATAATTACGTAAACTCGATTTTTAAATATTATATTATTATATATATTATCATTATTATATAAATTTACTGTTCTTGTATCACTATTTAAAAATTTAGTAATTTTAATATGCATGATAGTAATAGTGTTTATATACTCCCTCCGTCCATGAAAATTGGACTACTTTTTTGTACGTGGTTTAATGCAATATGTTGGAGGATATTATGGGGTATTGTAAGGTCCGTTTACAAATTTAAAAATTGTATATGAAAAGTATACAAACATATTTTTCATATACAATTTTTAAATTCGTAAACGGACCTCACAATATCACACAATTCCCTTCGACATATTGCATTAAACCACGTGCAAAAATGTGGTCCAATTTTCATGAACGAAGGGAGTAATATGATCAAATAAATTCAAGTTAATTAAAGAAGTACTCTCTAAAGTACATGAAATATAATATTTTTATATAATTTATACTATTTTTACAAAAAATTGTCTCACATAACTCAATCTCATGCAGTTAACTCATTTTTTCATCACTAATCTGCCCGATTAATGTGTGAGCCTCGAAATATTTAGAACTTGTGGACATGCATTGGATGTAGACAGTCAAATATAACTCGATCAACAACTTATTTATCGGATCCACAATTAATATTGTTATCCTTTTAATTTCATTTCACATGTCTTATTTATATTCTATTATATACACAATGTAACAGTCAAATTAAGGATAACAAAAAAAAATGTATACACACAATATAACAGTCAAATTAATTGGATAACAAAAGGAGAACATTAACCAATGGGTTAACTAATTGGTGGCAAATGGATCGGATCGGGTCAATACTGTCCCGTCAGGCCGCTCTCATTTTGCAAGCTGGGTTTGGACTTGTTATCAATCGTATTTGTAACTCTATACTTTAAAAGCCCAGCCTAGTTTTAGATGGGTCACCGGATCAAAATGATCAAAAAATTTAATAATTAAATATAGTCACAGGTTAAATGCACCCACTGTTGTTAGTAGTACACTCATTAAATAAATGCACATAATATAAAATTAGTACACCCACCATTAATTATCTAATTTACCCTTCTCTTTTGAAAGAAACTAAATTTCTTCCACCCCTTCTCTCTCAGGTGTCCAATTCGTTACACTCCTCTCCATTTCTCCCTCACCACCCCATCCCATCTCCATTCCCCAACCACCCACCCCACTCACTTGTCACCACATCCCAATTCACCCACCCCCCATCCCTTTTTTACTTCATTCTCTTTAAGTTTTAAATTGATTTTCTGAAAAAAAAAATTAATATTACCGACAAAAAGTTTAATTTTTTGTAACCGTTTCAAAATTTTATATTGAAATTTTTAAAGAGTTGATTAGTTAAAGGAGGTGAATAGTTTGGTGCAGCGGTTTTTGAAAAAGAAAAAGAAAAAGAGTGGGTGCGTGTGAGTTGTGAGAAAGAATAAAGAAGAAAAGTATATATGTGTCATTATATATAAATTTAAAAATAATTAATTTATAGGATGGGTGTCCTACATTCAAAAGTGGGGGCATATAACCTTGGCCTTAAATTTATAAAATAAATAACTTATATTCAATATTAATTTAAAATTTAATAAATCACAATTAAAATTAAGTTCAAACAATAATTCATATTTAAAAAAAGTCAAATGATAATCCAAAATAAATAATAATTCATGGTTATAAATGTAATTTGCAATGTTAAATATTTTTTTAAAAATTAAAATAAAATAACTTCAAAATAAATAATAGCGCGAATTAGACTTTATTTGATTGAATAAATCAGGACATGGTATGTTATCGTGGGTAGGACCACTTGATGAACTCGCATATACTGGTAGTGGCAGGTTCAGCCTTTGAGCATACTCTTGAAGCTCATTTTTATACATTATGTTGCAATACGTAATAAAAAGTTAAGAGGGGAGATTGGGCATATATATGTATATATATAGGAGGATTTTTAAATTTTTTGTTAATTCGGTCAAAATTTCAACATGTTTTTTTAAAATTGGCACGGTTTTCAAGGTGAAATATAGTTATTTTAATTTTAACATTTTTATAATTATGACATATTCAAACTTTTTGATTTTCTTTTAATGTTGACACAGTTTTATAATTGTTGATTTTTATAAGTTTGGCGTATTCAATTGATAATTCAGAAAAAGGATACAGAAGAAGGAATTCCATCGATTCGGTTTTGGCTGGAAGACTAAGTACTGTACTTGATTCTATCATCTCATATCAACAAAGTGCATTCATTGGGGGGAGACAGATACTAGATAGTGTGGTGGTTCTTAATGAGGCGATTGAGGATGCAAAAAGAACAAAAAAAGAAAGTCTCTTCTTCAAAATTAATTTTACAAAGGCTTACGATTCAGTTGATTGGAATTACTTAAAGAGTGTAATGGAGAGTTTTGGGTTCAATCAGGTTTGGATAAATTGGGTAATGGAGTGTATATCGACAGCTTGTGCATCAATTCTTGTAAACGGAAGCCCAACGAGGGAATTTAAGCTTGAAAGGGGGTTAAGGCAAGGGGATCCACTATCTCCTTTTTTATTTCTTCTAGCTGCTGAAGGACTCAGTTTATTGATGAACAAAGCCGTGGAGATTAACAGTTTTCAGCCTCTGGAAATTGGAAAAGGAAGAATAAAAATCTCACACCTTCAATTTGTGGACGATACAATATTTATGGGTAGAGCAAACTTGGAGAATGCAATTTTCCTGAAGCGATTTTTGAAGCTGTGGGAACTTACATCTGGCCTAAAGGTGAATCACAACAAATGTCTCCTATATGGAGTAAATGTGACCAATGTGAAGATGAATCAATTGGCAGCGATTTTGGGAGTGAATATTGGCAGAATTCCATTCGTATATTTGGGCAGCAAGGTGGGGACAGCAGGCAGAAAAATATCAGATTGGGGAATAGTGGTGAAAAAAATCCGAGACAGACTAAAAAAGTGAGAAACATTGAATCTCTCAATCGGAGGACGACTCACTTTACTCAATGCGGTGCTTTCTTCTATCCCAATTTATTATTTGTCCACCTTCCTAATTCCAAAACAAACTTTGAGTGAAATTGTTCTATTACAAAGAAACTTCTTATGGGGGTGGGGAGAGCTTAAAAAAAATGGCATGGGTGAAGTGGAATGAAATTTGCAAACCAAAGTGCAAGGGAGGACTAGGGGTGAGTGATTTGGGGTTATTCAATAAAGCATTATTAGGAAAATGGGTTTGGCATTTTTTTAACGAGAGAAACAGCCTTTGGGCGAGAGTGGTTGAGTCAAAGTTTAGGGTTGAGTGGGCAGAGGGGTTATTGGGATCGAATTCGGTAAGAGAGAGGGCTCTTAGTGGGTGGTGGAACAATGCAGTTAAAGCGGTGGGAGGGATACATGGGGGCTGGATTTTTGAGGGACTTGAAAAAATGCTAGGAGATGGCAGTAGTACGTTGTTCTGGGAAGAAAAGTGGGTAAGAGAGTTAAGTCTTAAAAATAGGTTTCCTAGGCTTTTTCATCTAAGCCTTAATAAACGGGGGACGGTGAGGGAGATGGGTGAGTGGGTAGGTGGTGAGTGGCAATGGAAGTGGGGTTGGAGACGTAACCTTTATGATCGTGAAATAAATATACTTGATGAGTTAATGTCTGTGATTAACAGGAACCAGGTAAAGACTAGTGGAGATGACATATGGAGATGGAAGTGGAGTACAAATGGAGTATACAAGACAAATGAGGCATATGTCAGATTGGTGGAAGAGACACAAGCAGATGATTTTGATGAAGACATGAAGAAAGGATTCGGGCTTATTTGGAATAAGTACACCCCAACCAAAATTTCAATACATGCTTGGAGGGTACTTAGAGAGAGCATCCCGACGAAATTCGAGCTGCTGCGTAGAGGAATCTTGCAACATAATGATAATACTTCTTGTACCGTTTGTGGTTCCCACATTGAAACGGTAAGACATATCCTATTCGAGTGCGACTGTGTGTATAATGTTTGGATGGGCTGCACAAATTGGTTGCATTTGAACTCTGTGGGTGCCTCAAATCCCTTGATAAACTTACTACATTTTAATAGTTATATCAATGGGAAGAGAGGTAGACTTATTATGGCTAGTATATGGATGTGCATTGCTTGGGTGATTTGGAAAGGAAGAAATGAAAAGATGTTCACGAACAAGGTGACTACTACAAACATGATGGTAGATGAAGTAAGGAATAGGCTATGGAGTTGGATTGCAATCAAGGAAGAAAGTTGCTTCAACTTTAGCTTTCAGCAGTGGCTAGAATTTCCATGGGTTGTACTAGGAGTATAAATGATGTATGTGAAGGAAAAAAATAATATTCAAACTTTCTGTATTTTAGAGGTATTACTTATACCTCACCATTAATAAAAATCTTTCTTTGCCGATAAAAAAAAAAAGAGATTTGTATTATCGAAGGATCATTGAAATTTGGATTGAGAGAGATGTGAATGAAGCGGCGCAGGGACAAACAGTAACAAAAAATAGTTTAGAGGTCAAATCCACAAAGCTGATAATTTAGGAATCTTTTGAAGGATTATGCTTTAGAAAAAACAATGCAAATTCAGTCATGCCTGTTTTTTTAAAAATTGGGATGTGGCAGGTTCAAGACAATGAAAATGAATGAAGTAAATCTTTTCTGCAAAAGAAGCATACCCAATAGTTCTCATAACCTGAGTAGATATGGGATCACTGTCTTCAATTGCTTCGCGTGTCTAACCAAAATTTGATATATTTTTATAATTTTTTATTTTTATAAGTATGACATATCACAAATTAATTCAGAAAAAGAATACAGTGATTAACAGAAGGATCAAAGGATCTTTAAAATCTGGATTGGGAGAGAGGTGAATGAAGCGGCACAAGGAGAAATGATAATTAGTTATGGTGATAGAACATTTTTTTATGCATGGATATGATGTGAATATATAGGTATGTGTATGGAGAGGGAGAGAGAGAGAGAGAGAGAGAGAGGTTTTTTATATACGGCAACTGCCCAGCGTTATACGGCAGCTGCCCAGCAGAATTGAGGGCTATTTTTGCACAAGTCAAATTTTGAAGTGAGAAATTTCCATTTGAAATAAATTTATAAATCCTCACTAATTAGGAAATACACAAATAACATATTTCAATTTACTCTAGTTGATGGATAGAAAAACACATAAAATTTTAAGGTAGTTTTATGAGCATCATTTGTGTAGTGTAATTAATGCACAACTATCACTCTTTAATAAAACAAAAAATACTTTTTCATTGAATAATTCTTTCTACAAAATAATAATTTCAAAAAATGCACACTGGTTAAAAAGTGTAAGTAAAATTCATATGAATGTAGTGTCTAATTAAGAAAATATTTGTAAATAATTACACTTTGACGGCACTGTTGTAGATAATTCTAATTAATCTCATGCGATCCTAAAATAAATAAGAGAACATTAATATAATTTTAACAAAAGACGTTACAAAAACAAATTAAAAAGTAATTTAATTTAATACAAATACTACAAATTTAATTTATTAGGTTCCAGTGACAGGTTTCTTTTCCTATCATCATCAATTCACACAAAATTCTCATCATCATCAATTCACACACACAATTGCAATTGATAAATTCGTCAAACACCCATTACCGAAAATAATTGTACAGAACCAATTCCCAATTCCCATAGACTATTTTTGAAAAGAATGAAGGGCTCAAGAAGAATTAAACAACTTAAACCCTAAAGTTGAACCACCTGATGAAGACGAACAGTGATATTATTCAAATATTAAGCTCCAAAACTAAAAGAATAAATTTTTCTTACCCATTTGGAGAGAAGTAAAACCAACCCCTGCGTCATTGCAGTCAGCTTCATGCTTAGTGGTAGCTTGGGACCAATAATAAATGTGTGCCCTGCTTCTTACCCAACTGAACAGTCTTGTATGTAGGACACGACAGACCATTCTTCTGCGCTAATTCTTGTAAGCGACTTTTAATAAGCCCTCATTCCTAAGTTCATATCAAATTTATGAGAATACATTATTAAACTAGTAATAAATAAAATCAATATAAAAACATTATTAACTTCCAGCTGGTTCACAGACAACATTTCACACGCAATCTTTGCGGCATTTTTCTCCCCTTGTTTAATAGTGTAGCAGATTTTCACCGATTCGAACACTTGATCAGAGAAATAAACCCTCGCTCTGAATCTCTTATCGTGGGCAGAGCCACTTGATGAACTCGCATATACTGGTAGTTGCAGGTTCACCCTTTAAGCATATTCTTGAAGCTCATTTTTATACATTTGTTGCAATGTGTAATAAAAAGTTAAAGAGGGAAGGTTGGGCATATACATGTATATATATAAGGGTTTTTAAATTTTTGGTTAATTCGGTCAAAATTTTAACATGCCTTTTTATATTTTCGATATGTCCCGAGAAAAGGCTGATCAAAAGTTGTGATTTGACAAGAGAAAACAACTTCAATTCTTTCATTTTGTACGACTATCACATGACCGTTTGCACCAAAAATGAAAAAATAATAATAATAAAAATCATAATGGGTAGTTCATAAGAATGGTTCTCTCTTCAGAACTTCTATTGGCACTGTTTTCAAGGTGATATGTAGTTATTTTAATTTTAACATATTTATAATTATGACATATTCAAACTTTTTAATTTTTTTAATATTGACATAGTTTTATAATTGTTGGTTTTTATAAGTTTGACATATTCAATTGATAATTCAGAAGAATACAGAGATTTGTGTTACCGAAGATCAAATGATATTTGAAATTTGGATTGGGAGAGATATGAATGAAGCGCCACAGGGAGAAACGGTAACAAAAATTAGTTTAGAGGTCAAATCCACAAAGCTAATAATTTAGGAACCTTTTAAAGGATTATGCTTTAGAAAAACAATGCAAATTCAGTCATTCTTGTTTTGTCAAAATTTGGGACGTGGCAGGTTCAGGACAACGAAAATGAATGAAGTAAATTTGTTTTGCAAAGAAGCATACCCAAAAGTTCCCATGACCTGAGTATATATGGGATCAATGTCCCATTGTTTCGCGTGACTAACCAAAATTTGATATATTTTTATAATTTTTTATTTTTATAAGTTTGGCATATCACAAATTAATTCAGAAGAAGAATACAGAGATTAACAGAAGGATCAAAGGATCTTTGAAATCTGGATTGAGAGATGTGAATGAAGGGGCACGAGGAGAAATGGTAATTAGTTATGGTGATAGAACATTTATTTATGCATGGATGATGTGTATATATAGGAATGTGTATGGAGAGAGAGGGAGAGAGAGAGTGAACGATTTTTATATACAGCGACTGCTCAGCGTTATACATCAGCTGCCTAGTACAATTGAGGGCTATTTTTGTATGTCAATTTTTGAAGTGAGAAATTTCCATTTGAAACAAATTTATAAATCTTCATTAATTAGGAAATACAAAAATAACATATTTCAATTTACTCTAGTTGATGGATAGAAAAACACGTAAAATTTTAAGGTAGTTTTATGAGCATCATATATGTAGTGTAATTAATGCACAACTATCACTCTTTAATAAAACAAAAAAAATACTTTTCATTGAATAATTCTTTCTAACAAAATAATAATTTCAAAAAATGCACACTGGTGCAGCAAGTGTAAAAAAAAAAAATCATATGAATGTAGTTTCTAATTAAGAAAATATTTGTAGATAATCACACTTTAACGGTACTGTTGTAGATAATTCTAATTAATCTCGTGTGATCCTAAATTAAATAAGAGAACACTAATATAATTTTATCAAAAAATGTTACAAAAACAAACTAAGAAGTAATTTAATTTAATACAAATACTACAAATTTCACACAAAATTCTCATCATCATCAATTCACGCACATAATTGCAATTGATAAATTCGTCAAACACCCATTACCAAAAATAATTTTACAGAACCAATTCCCAATCTCCCAAGACTATTTATGAATTAATTCACTTAAACCCTAAAGTTGAACCACCTGATGAAGACGAACAGTGATATTATTCAATATTAAGCTCCAAAACTAAAAGAATAAGTTTTTCTTACCCATTTGGAAAGAAGTAAAACCAACCCCTGCGGCATTGCACTCAGTTTCATGCTTAGTGGTAGCTTGGGACCCATAACAAATGTGTGCCCTATCGTCACTGTGGACGAAAACACCGGCATATGCTTCTTACCCAAGTGAACGGTCTTGTACGTAGGACACGACATACCATTCTTCTGCGCTAATTCTTGTAAGCGGCTTTAATAAGCCCTCCTTCCTAAGTTCATATCAAATTTATGAGAATACATTATTAAAATTAGTAATAAACAAAATCAATATAAAAATAATACTAACTTCCAGCTGGTTCATGGACAACGTTTCACACGCAATATTTGCGGCATTTTGTTCCGCTTGTTTAATAGTGTAACAGACTTCCACTGATTCGAACACTTGATCAGCAAAATAGACCCTCGTTCTGAATCTCTTATCGTGGGCAGGGCCACTTCATGAACTCGCATATACTGGTAGTGGAAGGTTCACCCTTTGAGCATACTCTTGAAGCTCATTTTTATACATTTTGTTGCAATACGTAATAAAAATTTAAGAGGGAAGGTTGGGCATATACATGTATATGTACAGGAGGGTTTTTAAATTTTTTGTTAGTTCGGTCAAAATTTTAACTTGCTTTTTATATTTTCAATATGTCCCGAAAAAAGGATGATAAAAGGCTGATCAAAAGTTGTGATTTGACATGAGACAACATCAACTTCTTTCATTGTGTACGACTATCACATGACAGTTTGCACCAAAAATAAAAATAATAATAATAAAAATCAAAATAGATAGTTCATAAGAATTGTTCTTTCTTCAGAACTCCTAATGGCACAGTTTTCAAGGTGATATGCAATTATTTTAATTTTAATATTTTTATAATTATAACATATCGAAAATTGGATAAATTTATCCTACATGGCCGCCTCCATAGCTCTCAATTAAGAGGGGTTTTTACATCAAATAGCCAAGACCGACGAGCACATGCAGTTGCCCGTAGTAATCTTTGATAAAGTTGTTTACATGTTTATTCAATTATAGCATGGTCCTTGTCTGAAAAATAGTAAAACCATCAATTATGGTGTTGGAAGATTAATCCTACTGTGTAGGACTTGAAAATTAGAAAACTATTAAGAGAGAGGACCTGAAAGATAAAAGCTATCAATTTAGGTCACACATTTTAAGACCATGTTTGACATTTTATAGATTTTAATTATCCAACAATATTTTTACAAATCACAATTCAATAAACTAAAAGATATACTAATTTCATGTGACTGAAAAAATAATCATTAAAAGAGGCTATCTTACTATAAGATGCCAAACATGTTCACAACATTTTTTAGTTCTAAATCTGACAGCTTCTATCTTTCAGGCTCAGCATTGATAGATTTTAGTTTCTAAGCACATAAATATGTAATGCAACGGAAGAAATAGACTCTCCAACATGGAGTCAGACATAGTTGTATATCAAAATTCAACAAGGAGTAAACGAATATACTTACAAAATATTCTCGATCACAGTCAAATCCTCTACTATAGTATCCACGTAATCCTCGTCTACAAATTCGCAACAAATGCAGGTGTTCAACTTCTCAGAGTCTGCTAGAAAGACTTTCACGGAAATTACTTTTGATTATACTGGAGAACTAAGGTTTTTAATTTTGTGATAATAATAATTAATAAGTCTTATAACTTATTTATATGTATAGTAATATAATAATTAATGGGCTTCTAAGCCCATTATTATTATAATCTATTTAATTTATGGCCCAGTCATAATAAATATAATTAAATAGATTCTTTACTATATATATAATATTATATCTAATATATTATCTAATTTAATTAAATATTAATTATTATATCCAATAGAATTATCATAATTCTCCATTAATTAAATATTCATGATCAAATCGAATCATTTAATCCAACCATCTTTAATTTGTAAACAAGGATTACATTTTGTGTGACTCATATGCCTTCATATGTCAAGCGAATAGTCAAACTAATAGTCTTAGTCGAACCCTAGACAATCAACCAGACAATCTCGACATATGAGGTACGTTGCGAGGATACAGCAACAACCTGTAATGTGAAGCTCAAAATGATACAGTCATTTCATTCACGATTACTCCAATTAAGTCTAGAATATGATAATGTGTCTATTATAATAACTTAATCATATTATCTCATTTTACTAATTGATCATGTTTTCATATTCGAACACTATTTCAAATATGATGTGCATTGGCAAATGACTAACGATTCAATTAGTTATGAGAAGATGAGTATTCTCTCTAAATCTATTTTGATGAATGAATCCTATCTTGGCTCAACTACCACACACATGTACTTCGTGATGTGCTCAACACATGTCATATCTACTCCATTCAGAGTGCAAGTGTCAGTCATGGTCAAAAGCTCATCACTCCAGACATGTCGTGTGTATTGACCTCAAGTCAGAGGACTATTACAATTTTCCACAAACCAATACTTTCTAGACACGTAAATAGAATACATCAAACGATTTCTTGGTTGGGTATACTAATACTTTACAAAGTATCTGTGCATCCATCATGAGATATCTAGTATCTCGTAGTTGTGAGAACCACTACGCTCTCTAAGAGTATGATGCAAATCGCACATTAATCTCAATCGCATCATCGATATCCCATTCTCGATAATCATTGATTGGAGCTATTTTAAGAATCATGTCATTGTCATCTAAGATCTCACATTTTTAATGATGACATAAATTCATGGGAACACAAGTCTAAATTGTCGTGCAAACAATCAAAAACACAGTATTCAATATAGTGCAATGCCAAATACTATCCCATAAAGTCAATAATATAAATACTGAATAACGATCAAGTATGATGTCCTCATAAATGATTGTCTTCTAGAATATAAATACAACAAAATTAATAGTTGTAAGTAACTTTAAAATCCATTTGATAGTTTTATCAACATATAAATTGACAAAATTTCTAATTGGGTAGGTCTCCTGTGCACTGCAACCCAAATGCACCTTTTAATAATATCAGTTATTTTCACTAAAAAATATTGTTGCGTTCACTAAAAAATGCAGTTGTTTTCATTGGAAAGTATTTAGCAAAAATAATTGCACTTTTCATTGAAAACAACCGATATTTAAAAAAAATCTATTTGAGTTATATGGTGCACTCGATACATATAAAATTATCTTTCCAATATATATGATCTGGAGATTTATTATATTTCTTTCCTTTCATTGCTTTGCTTGTGTTTTAAGTCTCAAAAGTTGTAAATCAGATGACTTAATGGACTGCGATCAAATGCACTTTGTAGAGATGTGTCTCGTGCTATACGTATACCGTTCTTGATGCTGCAACCTTCAGCTAGGGGTGTGCAACGATCGGTTCAGTAATCGAATCGAACCGAAATAAAAAAACTGAAACCGAACCGAAATAAAGTAAAAGTAACCGAAACAGAATCGAATTTATGTAAAACCAAACATAACCGAAACTAAAAATTTGGGTTCGGTTTCGGTTATAACCGAAATAACCGAATTAAATATAAATATTATTTATATTATATTATTTATTTATTAAATAATAAACGCAGGATTGGGGATCTAGATTATATCAGTAGTATAGCTATGGATCTTTTGCTCAACACAGATTGGAAATTACTGAGGACATCTATAGTCTATGAGTTAATGATTTCTCCGTATTGTATCAATAGTGTCTCACGGACCTTTTCCAAAACAAACTGGCCTAAGCATTCAAGAATCTATGAATTAACCTGAAAAAAGGATTTATGCCCACAAACGCCTGCGCCTTCACTCGGCATAACGGCTAAAAGGCTACCCCACACGGTTAACTCATAAACCAGAAAACTTAGTTCAGCAGGTTTCAACCTTAAAGACACATCTTGATACGTGTTGGATAATCTTAACTCATAAATATCGATAGAAACCTCAAACCAATCGGTCAAAACCATTTGCTACATATTGATATAATCAGATCAGATCAAGTGACTTATGATCTTCAAAAACGCATGAAATAGTAGAGTATGAGATCCTAGATCATTGATTCAATACGAATCTCTAGCCTGCCATAGGGCGGCTATGAATCTCAAAATAAAAATTTAAAAACAGAAAAATAAAGAAGGGAGATTACCCTTTAGGAGCCAAGATAGGTACCTCCTATTATTATATCAGAATATTTTTACAATGGAGAGAGAGAGAGAGAGAGAAGAAAAGAGAGAGCAGACTTGCTCAAGTTCTGCCTTCTACAACAAAAACACACATATTTATAGGGAGAACCGGACATGAGACCCCGAATTTCATCCCAAAACTAAAAAGTATGAACAGTAAAAAGTTTGAATAGTGATTTTACTATTCATGAACAGTACTTGGTCTGGTGATGTCAGCAATGACATAAGCATGACATGGGCTTATGTTGTCTTCTTGCAGTGTATTTTTATCCTGCCATGATAGACGCTTGTTTTTCAAGGAGACTTTTAGTCTTGAGGAAAACTTCATAGGCCCTTTTATTTACATCTGTTTCTCGATGGTGGAGGAGTACGTGTTCATTGATTTGAATGAATCTGTTGATTCCTCCAATTTTCTTTGGTAAAATTTTACAATAATCTTTTCCCTTTATATCACGGAGATTATAATCACCTGTCATATGAAAAGGGGTTTTCCAGATATTGGAATCATACTCAGATTTTCTGATGTAGTTTTTTCTTCTGATATCTTCGATGATTTCCATCTTATTTATCTTTAAATCTCTCTATAAGAGAGTCCTCCAAAATATCCAGGCTTTCCTGGATGGAGAGATCAAATCCTTCATTAGGGTCTTGAGCATCTTGTAAATCAGAACTAGATGCCATTGTCGAATCTGATTTTGAATCAGGAAAATCACCAACTTGAAAAATACTTTTTTTGATTTGATCTACATAGAGATCAACAATTTTTTCTTTGGGAAATATTCCCTCGTATTTCTTTGAAAAATCTGAGAAGGAAGGAAGAGACTTGGTCTCCTGTTACTTGGAATCACATTGGATTCTGTTAATAACGGATTTAATCCGATCAATATTTTCTTTAATATGGGACTCATTGGAATCCTTGGGAACAATACTTAGGTTGTTCCAAAATCGAGACATATGTACCCTGTATAAACAGGGGGTCCCGTCATCAGTGTAGCCAAATTCTGGCTTCCATTTCCAGACCCATGTGATACTGGAGTCAATAAAAAATCGACAAAGAACTTGGTTACTTGTCTAATGAGTTTTCAATTGTGAGGTTGCAAGAACATAGTCTTGAAAGAGAGATTTGACCTCTGGGGGCAGAATATCTGCTGGGGCACCAAAAATACTCCACCAAGGAAAAAACCAATTAGGGAGTGGTGATTTTGTAACATTGTCGCAAATCTTGATAAGCCATGTATGAGAATGCTTATCATTCTGGTAAAATAAAGTTTTTTGAAAACTTTCAACATAATCCCAATAATTGTAAAGGAACTTGTTGCCATTTGCTTCATTAATAATAAATTTTTCTGAAAAAGAAGCAGTTCCCCATTCATGGATGGAGATGATATTCTTAATGATAAATTTAGAGTAAGAAATATTTTTACCCTTTTCGGGATAGTGAGAAATATCAACACTTCCTAAATTTGAGAGAATATTCTCATAAAACCCTCTGGTCTTATAGGTTTTGGTATCCCAAAAATTATTTGGAATGTATTTAGACATTAGAATCCATGGGGACTCTTTAAGTTTCTCATCACCTTCTTCAAGTATGATGATTTGTTCCCTCTTGGGGGAATAAAAGAAAGTATACTCTTTTTTGGTAAGAGAGGCATATGAGCATTCTTCCTGTTGTGTTGAAGGAATATCATCAACCTGAATATTTTTTCCTTTCTTTTTCAAGAATTCTTGGAATTCTTGTTCAAGATCATCCCGATTTTGGGAGGAACCAATTCCAGAAATGTTCTGGTTGATGAGAGTCTTTCTACCCCTTTGTATAATAGGGGCCCGTGACCTTCCTCCCCTTCCTCTATAAGAGGAGAATGGGGTCCTGCCGGAATGGCTCATGCCTGAAATCATAAAATATATTCTCTTGTTAGAAAATCAGGAAGATTATTATCTTTTCCTTGCTTATAGATTATATTAAAATTGAAATAAGCAAGATGAGCTTGCCATCGGGCAAACATCTGTTTTGACACATTGTGTTCAAAATCTTTTTTAAACATAAAAGATGCGGCTTTACAATCAGTTTTTATTGTAAAATGTTGATTATAAAGATCATCTTGAAATTTTAGAACACATTTTACAGTGGCTAAAATTTCTCTAGCAACCACAGAATATTTTTTCTGTGAATTATTCCACTTACCAGAATGGAATCTAATGACATATTCATTATTATTCTGTGGATTAACCTGTTTCAAAATACCTCCGTAGCCTATGTCAGAGGCATCGGTTTCCACTGTCTTATCCCATAGGGGATTGGCGATCATAAGGCAAGGAATATGTTTTAATTTTCCTTTTATCCTGATAACTGCTTGAGTGTGATTATCACTCCAAGGAGCAGGATTCTTTTTTAATCTATCATATAAGATAGCAGTATCTTCTGCTATATTTTTAATATAGGAAGAAACATAATTAAGACTTCCTAAGAATCTTTGTAACTGAGTTTTATCAGTTATAACATCGGGAAATTTGTCACCAAATTCGATGCTTCTTTGAATAGGGATAATATTTCCCTTCTCAATAATATGTCCCAAAAATTTTATTTTGGTTTGAAACAAAACCATTTTTGGCTTTGAAATAACTAAGCCATTTTTAATGACTATATTTTTAAACATATCAAGATGTTTAAAATGTATTTCTATATCTCCAGAAAATACTAAAATATCATCAATATATACGATGATAAAATCACTATACGGATTGAAAATATCATTCATGATTTGTTGAAATTCAGAATGGGCATTTTTAAGCCCAAAAGGCATTACCGTCCATTCATAGTGGCCGAAAGGGACATTAAAGGCAGTTTTATAGCGATCCTTAGGATTAATCTGTATTTGCCAAAATCCAGATTTTAAATCAAATTTTGAAAATACTAGTGCATTGACTAGTCTATCCAGCAAATCCTTTTTATTAGGAATAGGATGGCGAATCCATTTTAGGACGTTGTTTAAAGGTTTGTAATTGATTACTAACCTAGGGACACCACGTTCTTGCTCTGAATGTTTATTAACATAAAAAGCAGTGCAAGACCAAGGGGATTTAGAAGGAACTATAAGTTTCTTTTGTAAAAGAGAAGATATTTCTTTTTTACATAATTCTAAATATTCAAAATTCATTTGACAAGGCCTCGATTTTGTAGGAATCTTGTCTTCAGAAAAGCTTTCTTCATAGGGAAGAGAAATATATTATTTATTTATTAAATATTTATAGTATATTTACTTAGGTTTATGTTTTTTATATTATATTATTTATTTATTAAATATAAATATTATTTATTAAATATATATATATATATATATATATATTAATGTTTATTAAATATATAATAATTTCGGTTCGGATTTCGGTTAACCGAAATTATTTTGGTTATTAACCGAACCGACCGAATACCGAAATTATAAAAAAATGATAACCGAAACTGAACTGAATATTATGGTAACCGAACCGAATTCATATTTTGGTTCGGTTTTCAGTTAATAACCGAATTATGCACACCCCTACCTCCAGCTATTCAATGCTTATTCCGTGGTAAGGGATTAAAGAATACATTCGTGCATTGTTCATACTCAAAGTAGGTGGTTTATTTCCTAGATAAGATAAATTGAGTAGGATAAAATTTCAATGGATTGTATTGATTGCAATCTTAATTTTAAAATGCTATGTGTTTGGTATTTATTATTGTTTTCTTAAAATTAATCTGATATAATAGTGTGATCAAGTTATCTATTTCTTGTAGGATTCGATTGAATTAAGATATCGGACCAGGATTTAATCTTGATCTCAAATTTTAGAAATTAAATACAATTTTAATCCAGTCTACTCTATGAAATAAAACACCCCCAAAGAAAGCTTACAAATTTAATTGAGAACGAATTAAGGGAGATATAAGGTGGCTTGAAGGTAACTCTTTGAGTATTTGAAAACTTAATGAACTAATATCTAACTACTAACAACTAACATTTACCAATGAAAAAAAATTGTGAGCTACCATAAACATTAATTTCATCATGAACTAACGACAGTCGACAATTGTTGTCCATCGTCAAATTCTGTCTCCTCTAAATCACAGCCACTTCTTGTACTGCATACTCATACATGCTCACTAACATACACCTAATTAATCTCAAAACTATTTTTATACTTATCTTATTTAGATGTTTCAACTTTACTTTCACACATTTAAAAAGAAAACTTTTTACACTCACAAAAGTCAATAATTTTTTTTTTTAATATTACTATTTAACTTTACACTCATATATTTACTTTTTCTTGATTCACGTGTCCATGATAATTACGAAATTAATCTGTGCCGAGGGAGTAACATACCATTAGATGATCATATACATATCAAGCAAATCAGAAATGATTGGTCTCACAACCTTATAGCCTATCATGATTGTTGATAGAATTTATTGATTGTGTTCGTTTATGTGGCTTTACGACGGATTAATTCTACCAAACAATAATCTTATGATTTTATGTTCTTGGGGAGGGAGAGTAGAGAGTTTAGAGAGAGAAATATTGCAATGAAGATTGTATTGATTGTGTGAAAATGTGAGAGAGTGTCTGAATAGTACAAGAGAGGTCTTATTTATAGGTGTGCGAATGTGAGACGGCACCTTACGAGCCTATGTGGCTTCCGGTGATGACGAGGGTTTCATACCCTCGTCTTGATCTCTCACACTGCTTCCTTTATCATGCCTCATCCTACTACTATGCCTTAGACTAGATGGGCCTCATTAAAAATCTCACCGTAAACCACCCTTGTGGATAAACCGGACGGAGGGAAAAAGAGTGCGACAAAGGGCGAGCTCTCGAGCCTTGACCAGATCCCAGAGTATCGCACAGTGATGTACCACAGTCGGGCGAGCTCTGGGCCTTCCACAGGCGGGCGAGCTCTGGTCCCTCCTCAGTTCGGGTGGGCTCTGGAGACCTGGCAAGCCTTGGGGATTATTTCTGAAACCGACGTATTAGTTCGCCATATCAACATTTGCCCCCCAGCTCGCGTGCATCATGACTTTGTCCAATGTGTGGGCGACCTGGAGAACATGAGGTCTGGCGAACTATTTCCGGGGGTGCCGAGCTAGTAGGCGAGCTGCGCCTCGGAGGTCGCCTCGGCCGACACGATATGGGATCCCAAGTGTCACGCAAGTCTCTTGTTGTCTCGATTCCCGCCCATAATAATAACTTTTCAAATTCTTTGCAAAAGGGTCCATGATCTTCCGGGAATTTCGAGCTCTCGCCCAGCGTCTATTAATAGGCAGAAATGAGGAATTTCCTCACTTTTGCTTTCTCACTTCTCAGAGCACATTTCTGGCGATCATCCCTCTGCTTCAGACGTGTCTCCGAACGTCTCCCAAGGTAGAAATCCGGATTTCTCCTTTCTCTCCTTCCTTGTTCCTTGCTTTCGGACGCCTACATTATGTCTGAGAACTCTTCAAACCATACCCCCCCGCATCGTGATCTGGGCAAAGGACAAATGACCGATGACCTTCCAAACCCCCGAGAGGCACATGTGGTCCTCTCATCGAGCTCTGGGGCGAGCTCTGAAACCTCCCCGGGCAGTAGCGAGCTCTTAGGGTCAGTTCGTTCTGACTCCAGCGAGCAAGCTACTAGCTCCGGTGAGGAATCGCCCCTCCGCGAACTCTGGGATTACTCAGAGCGAGCTCACCGAGGAGCCGCGACCCCCTTTGAAGAGGAGGCCACCGAGATTGGGGCCCGGGAGGAGGTCGCCGAGGTTGGGCCTGGAGACCTTGCTGGCGAGCTGGCCCGCGAGGTCGACGAAGAGGTCGGCGAGGATATGGGGACGGAGGTCACTTATGAATACCTCCGTTTCATCGACTTTCCCTTTCCCAAGCTCCCTGAACATTAAGTCTCTACCGAGGTCATGAACGAGTTCGACTGGGGCGAATATGAGAGAACCCACGGGGCGAGCTTTCCCCTACCCCGGCGTGCTCCGATTCGAAAAGCCGCTGGCAAATCTGACCTTAAGGCTAGCGGGGTGGAGAGCATCATGAGCGAGTTCGCCCTTCCGGACATTCGGAGGCTATTCCATATCCCGCTGGACATTTTTATGTATCCCGCTGAGGAGAAAGAACGAGCCGACCTCCCCCCTGCCGGGCTCACAACCATGAATTATCACACTTTGAAGGCGGGGCTCACCCTTCCCCTCCACCCCATCATTGGGCAGTTTTTGGTGGACACGGGCCTCACCATTACCCAACTCACTCTGAACGCCTGGAGCAATCTGTTGGCAGCCCTGACCGTCTTCGGCCTCGAGGGCTATGAAAATCGGCTGAGTACGGCGGAGATCAACGACCTCTTCATCATGATCAGACAAGTGAGGGAGGGGAAGGGATATTATTCTTTCCAAGCTCACCCAGGGGGCAAATTTTTAGGCGACCTCCCCAACAAAATCCGGGATTAGAAGGAGCAGTTCTTCTTTATCGGGGGGGATTGGCGAGCTTCTGATGGTCGTAGAGGGCGTATCCCTACTCCAGAGACATATGGGGAGGCGAGCTGTAGGTGGCATACCTTAGTGTGTGTGTGCGTCGGATTAGATTACTGATCTAATCTATCTTTTTGCAGGTTTGAAGAGCCACAAGTCGAGCCGTGGGAAACCGGAGGTTTTGATTGGCTTCGAGTTTGTGCGGACGGTGTGTTGCTTGAGGGAGAAGAAGGATCGCGAGATCGAACATTTGTGCCAACAACACTGCCGCAGCCTCTCTAGCCTCATCACTTCACCACACCACCTCGCTGCTCAAGGTTTTGCACTTCTCCATTTTGAAGTTCTGCCAGCTCGCTGTCTCATATGTCAAGGTCACCGAACTTACTTGATTATTTATTGTGTAGGTGCAGGTCCAGTTGCCGAGCTTCCGCCCGTCGAAGTTCCCGAAGCCTATCATTTTTTAGCTCGGCAGCTGAGAATGGGTAAGCCTCGCCCGGGGAGGGAAGGTATCCCTTCGGGGGCGGTCCTGGACGCCATAAAAAAACTCGAGCTCACCAAGGCCGCTGATAAGGCCGGGGGCTCAGATTCGCAAAGGACCTCGGCGCCTCCCCAAACAAAGGAGAAGGTCGCCGCCACCAAGAAGGGAGCGGGTCGAGGCTCGGATTCAGAAAGGGGTACCCAACCCCCTCCGCCCCAGCAGACGAGGCGAGCTCTCCACCGGGGGGATGGCTCGCGGGTGAGTGAGGAAGAGGCTCGCCCCACCAAACGAGTTAGGGCCAAGGGCGGCTCCGGATCAACCCCAGCAGGGTTAGGGCGAGCCCTTGCTGTCCAATCTTCTCAGGTGCCCCCAACTCCTCAGAGTGCGCCCTCGCCGCCTCCCTACGGGGTCCCTATTCGGGATGATACCCTGCTTGGGCTCAATCCTGATAGGTTTGGGTAAGTGGGCGACCTCTTTTGAAGTTGGAAGCCTTTGTAACTTCTATGATTTTTGCTAACTGATTTGAGTATTGTGTAGGTATACTCCCGCCGAGTTCCCGCACCGACCTGAATCTCTCCATATCGCCGAACGGTGTAAGGCCCTGAGCTCATCGAGGGAACTTCCTGATGGGGCGGCTCACCGGGTTTTTACTGAGGCCCCTAAGTACCTCTCTGTCTCAGAGCTTGGCATGATCGAGAGGCAGAAGCCTGCCGACAAGGCGAGGCTGGTGATGCACTACGCCTGTGCGGCAATGGCGGCGGCCCAGCTCGTCGGCGATGACATCGCCGCCTCTGATAGAGCTCGCCATGATACAAAGAAGGCGCTCACTAAGGTGGGCGATGAGCGGAAGAAGGCCCTCGAGGAGCTGGCGAGGGCAGAGACCAAGGCAAAGGCCTCACTGGAGGTGGAGCGGCTTGCTATCAGAAAAGCAGAAAGACTTCAGGCCGACCTCCGCCAACAACAGGCCGAGCTGGATGAAGCTCGCCGGACACTTGCTGCTCGGGAAGAGGAGCTCGCCCTGACCCGGGTTGAGGTAGGGCTCCTCCGTGATCAGAGCCGAGGGAACTCAGAGGAGTGCCGGAAGCTGCGGGAAGAGGTTGCTGCTAAGGCTCTGGAGATCGCCGAGCTCAAGAGCCGTTCTGACACCGCCATCACTCCTGAGGCACTTGAGCTCACCGAGGTGGTCGCCACCGACAAGGGCTTCGTGCTCTGCTTTGCTGAGGTTATCCGCTCCTTCCAATGGGCGCGGATTAACAATGACAGTGAGTGGGAAGCCCTCGTCAGTGAGTTTGAGGATTGCCTGGACAAGTCCTCGATTCCCCCTGGCACGGAGCTGAATATCGGAGACCTCGCGGGCTATGGGATCAATCTTGACGGTGCTCGTAAAAAAATCAACATTATCCAGACGAAGCAGGTCTTGACTGCTGACCTCACCCGAGAGACTGAAGGTGCCGAGGGGGATGCCGGAGGTGAGGCCCCGCCGACAATAGAGCAGATGCAGGAGGTCTGCGGGGATGCGATGATAAATATCAGCGAGCTCGGCACAAGCGGACTCTCCGGGAACATCACTTCTGATGTCGAGCTTGCCATGCCCATCCGCCAGGTCGCTCCTACTCCAGAGGTCGCCGACCCCGAGCCCTAGGCCTTCTTTACTGTTGCTTTCTTAGTTTAGTTTTTACTTTCCAAGTCACGATAGGTCGCCGGGTTGCGGAGCTCGCCCAGAAGGAGCTCCATTTTTGTAGTCTTTACTTTTTGCTCAAGTAGACTTAGCTCGCCGGGCACATGCAGCTCGCCCAGAAGGAGCTTTTTGTAGTTCAAAGATGGCCAGCTGGTCGGCCTTTGTGGCCAGCACAGCTACTTATACTTAGGATTTTTTCAAGCATATTTTTGGCTTGAAAATCTCTTAAGTATCTTTTTTAATATAAGCCGAGCATTTTTTGTCCAACTCTTTTCCTTTATGTATTTGCGCCTTTACGTTATAATTTCCTAAATAGCTCGTTCTTGTTTATTTTTCTGGTACATAATTGTTCGTCTTATTCTACTTTGAGAAGCGAATCGGTCGTTTTACGTCACTTACGACTACAAATTGTACCTCTATTTTGAGAGTGCGTATTCTTCGTCTTATGCTACTTAGGGCCGCGAATCGTTCGTCTTAGACCACTTAGGGCAGTGAACTGCACTTCGATTGATTCACGTTAGGCCATTGGGTTTCATGAACCTTGCCTTAGACGTTTCTTCGTCTTTTTCACGAATTTTTCTAACTTATGGAAGTAGGTGCTTAGCAACCCTTTAAGGAGGGTACCTTCGCGACCTTGGGCACTTTGGCCTTTGCCTTCGAGCTATTTAATTACAACGTTTGGGACCTTGGTCCTTGCGCATTGAGGATTTTTGAGCATGTGGGCGAGCTGGGCTCGGTGAGTTCTCTGGAGCAGTGGGTGACCTGGTGCGGCTCGCCCGGTTGGAGAGATGCACAGGTCCAAACACTTGGGAATTTTTGAACTTTTCTGACTTTGCAAATTTTCTGACTTTTTACAGTGACGTTATTTACATCGGTTGCCATCGACATTTCAGATGCAAACCTTCGACTAGTCTATTACAGGATTCTAGTCTATTGGTAGAATTTTTTTTGATATGCTGAGCTCCAGGTGTATGACGAAGCCTTGCCTTCTGCGTCTTCCAGATCATAGGTACCGTTTGCCAGGTTGCGGTGACCCGGAATGGTCCTTCCCAGTTTGAACCGAATACATCTGGTGGGGCCATCAATTTCTTCTTTAACACCAGGTCCCCGACCTTGAATTTTCGGTCTCGGACCTGAGAGTTGTAATATTTTTCCGCTCTACGCTTGTAGGTGGCGTTCTTCATTTCTGTCGAAGCCCTGGTCTCTTCGATCAGATCCTTTTCTACTGCCAGGGCTTCGTCATTCTTTTCTTCATCATATCCCACCACCTTCCAAGTCTTGTTCTGGACTTCTACCGGGACTACGACTTCAATCCTGAAGGCTAGGGCAAACGGGGTCTCCCCGGTGCTGGCCCTATAGGAAGTTCTATAAGACCATAGGACCTCCGGGAGTTCGTCTGCCCAGCTTCCCTTCTTTTCCTCGAGGTGGAGCTTCAATATGTGTTTCAAGATCTTGTTCACCGCCTCGACCTGGCCGTTCGACTGGGGATGATATGGAGTTGAGTAGTGCTTCTTGATGTTCCATGAACTGCAGAAGTCCCTCAACTTCTGTCCGTCGAACTGCCTTCCATTATCAGTGATGACCGACTGCTGGAGTCCAAATCTGCAGATCAGGTTTTTCCAAATGAAGTCGATCATCCTTTCTTGGGTTATGGTTGTGAGAGCTTCGGCCTCAGCCCACTTAGTGTAGTAGTCTACTGCCACGACAACAAACTTTACACCTCCTCTACCAGGTGGAAATGGGCCGATCAAGTCGATACCCCATTTCGCGAAAGGCCATGGGCTGAAAACCGACTTAAGCTGGTTGGCTGGGGAGTGGATGTTAGGTGCGAAAAGTTGGCACTTTCGGCACCTTCGAGCGAAGCTGATGGCATCTTTGCGAAGAGTGGGCCAGTAGTAGCCCTGTCTGATCGTCTTATATGCCAATGCTTGCCCCCCAGCGTGACTCCCACAAATCCCTTCGTGAATTTCTTCTAACACTTCGGACCCCTGCTTCCTAGTTAGGCATTTGAGTAGGGGTAGAGAGAATCCACGTTTGTAGAGTTGGCCATCCAACAGCGTATATCTGGCAGTTTGCTTTACTAACCGGCTAGCTTCCCAGGTGCCTACGGGGGTTATTCCGTTTGTTAGGTATTTTTGGATTGGAGTGCACCAATCTTCACCACCTTCACTGTCCTCCTGCCCCCCGCTCGAGGTTTGATTTATCTTGTAATCGAACGTCGAGGGGTTTTTCAGTGTGGTGATCACAACCTCCGTGAATTCGGCTTCCCCGTTGCTAGTAGCTAACCGAGCTAGAGCATCTGCTTGTGTGTTTTCTAGCTGCGGTATCTGATTGATGTAAACTTGCGTAAACATCGAGATCAGATGTGCGGCTATCTTCTGGTAAGTCATCATCTGCTGGTCTTTTGCCTCATATTCCCCCCGGACTTGGGATATTATTAGCTGTGAATCTCCAAAAACTTGAAGATTGGTTGCCCCCACAGCTAATGATAGCTTGAGTCCCGCTATCAGTGCTTCATATTCCGCCTCGTTGTTGGTTGCTCGAAAGTCGAACCGGATTGCG
Source organism: Prunella vulgaris (assembly GCA_026898435.1). NCBI lineage: Eukaryota > Viridiplantae > Streptophyta > Magnoliopsida > Lamiales > Lamiaceae > Prunella > Prunella vulgaris. The sequence goes on along the minus strand of JAPKLY010000353.1, from coordinate 335,333 downwards.
GAGGTGAAGACCTGTCTGTCTGGGCTGATCAGGACTACACCGGCGCCTGCTGCTATGCTGGTTGATAACCCATCTACGTAGAGATGCCACGGAGCTATACGCCCCCTCGTCGGATCTTGTGGGAAAGTTAGCTCGACGATGAAGTCGGCAAGTGCTTGTCCCTTGATTGCTGTTCGGGGTGCGTAGGTTATACCATATTGGCTGATCTCCAGTGACCATTTCAGCAGGCGTCCGGCGGTGTCTGGGCGCTGTAGTATTTGACGAAGTGGGAACGTTGTCAGCACCTCCACTGGGTGGTCAAAGAAGTAAGGCCTCAATTTTCTAACACTCATCACCAGTGCATAAGCCAGCTTCTCTGTTGGGGTGTACCGCAACTCAGCTTCGTGTAGGACTTGGCTCACGTAGTACACTGGTAGGTGTGTTTTCGCCTCTTCTCGGACCAGGACGGAGCTGATGGCCACCTCCGACGCGGCTAGGTACAGATACAGCTTTTCTCCAGGTATCGGCTTCGACAGGACCTGTGTATCCGCCAGGTATGTTTTTATATCTTCGAAGGCTCGTTGGCATTCATTTGTCCAGACGAAGTGGTTTTTGAGGTGGAGCTTGTTGGCTTTGGCCGCCTCTTTGTACCTCCGTGTGTTTGCCTTAATTGCCTCGAAAAATGGACGATTTCGGTCAACGGATCTGGAGATGAATCTGTTCAGGGCTGCCATGCACCCAGTCAGTCTTTGAATTTTTTGGACGGAATCGGGTATACCCATCTCGATTATGCATTGGACCTGTGTTGGGTTGACTTCAATTCCACGCTGGCTAACTAGGTGCCCCAGGAACTTTCCGGAGTGTACGCCGAAGCTGGTCTTTTTGGGGTTCAACTTCATGTTGTAGTGGCGCAGTATGTCGAAGGTCTGTTTTAGGTGGTCCAGGTGGTCCCCTTTTCTCAAACTCTTGACAACTATGTCATCCACATACACTTCCATGGATTCGCCAATGTGTTGGTCAAACATTTTGTTCACCAATCTTTGGTAGGTGGCTCCGGCGTTGATGAGTCCGAACGACATCCTTTCCCAGCAATACATGTTCTTGTGGGTGTAGAACGCCGTGTGTTCCTGGTCATCTGGGTGTAGAGCTATCTGGTGATAGCCTGCGAAAGCATCCATGAATGTCATCATCTCATGGCCTGCGGTGCTATCCACCAACTGGTCAATGTGAGGTAGTGGGAAGTTGTCCTTCGGGCATGCTTTGTTCAGGTCCGTGAAGTCGATGCAGAGTCTCCACGTCCCATTGTGTTTCTTTACCAGGACGGGGTTTGCAACCCACTGCGGTCACAAGGCCTCCTTGACGAGCTTGTTGTCTAACAACTTCTCGACCTCAAGAGTCAGAGCTGCGTACTTGTCTGGTCCATACTTTCTTCGCTTTTGGCGTACGGGTCTCCTCGTCGGGTCTATGTTAAGTCTGTGGCAAGCATGTTCCAACGGGATTCCCATCATGTCTTCGTGGGACCAGGCGAACACGTCCAGGTTGGTCATTAAGAACAGCTCCATCCTCGACCGGTACGGTTCAGGAAACTCAGAACCGATGAAAAGTTCCAAGTCCCTTTCCGGGTCCACCGGGAGTGCCGTCAACTCTTCCATGGGGGTGGCTTTTCTCTTTTGACTTTTCCATCTCGGGTCGCTGATGAACTCGTCCCACTCTTCTTGCGACATCTGCGCGGGCTCGTGGCCTATGCGCGGTTCGATGTCATCGGGTTGGCTTTCAGCTTGGGCGGGTCCGTTAGCTATGAGCACCTCCGGTGGTTTGTCAACTTGGAATGGTGCGGTGACTTGGGGAGTTGGGTCAACGTCCATTGGTGTTGGTTCTTGACCTCCCGCAGGTCCCCCACCTTGGGCCTCATCAGCTACCTCCATGGGAGTAGGCTGCTGCCCCTGCGCAGGTACCGACCCCTGCTCAGGTCTCAACACTTGGGTTTCTTCCAAGTTCTCCATTGGTGTCGGTTGTGTGTCTTGCACAGGTCCAGTGCCTTGGTTGATTTCTGATAAATAGCCTACCTCCATCATCTCAGTTTCGACCGAGATGATATCTAGGATGTTTGGCTCGCCTGTAGGAATCTGCACGTCCTCCTCAAGGACTTGGACTCGTGTCACTGCATTTTTGACCTGACCATCTTTCATTTGGAGTAGACACTCTCGGGCCTTCTTCTGGTCACCTTTTATAGTTCCGGCCCCTTTTGGGGGTGGAAATTTTAAACAGTAGTAGTAGGTCGAACACGCCACTTTGAATTCATTAATAAACGGGCGACCAAGGAACCCGTTGTAGGAGGACTGCTGGTCGACAACAAGGAAATCTATGAGCCTAGTCAGTCTCCTTTCGGGATCCTCAGCCGATACAAGCTGGACGCTCAACCTAACACTACCTAGGGGGACGGTTACAGCCTCTCCGAACCCCACTATCCTAGCATTGCTAGGCTCCAAATACGACTCAAAATCACCTAAGGCATCCAAGGTGGATTTGAAGAGAATGTTGGTGAATGCGCCGGTGTCCACAAGTAGCCTGTGAACTCGGACGTTCATGATGTTGGCGGTTATCACCAATGAGTCATTGTGGGGCATCAGTACCCCCTCCAGGTCCGCTGAAGAAAATGTCAGCTCGTCAGCAAGCTGTGAGATGGACCTGGGGCCGGAGCTGCCTTCCTAGACTTGGTTTATGGCCCGGATTTCGGCCTTCCTCTTTCTCCTGGATATGGAGGATCCCCCGTCCTTGAGACCTCCGGCAGCTCTAATCTCCTCCTCGCGTGGGCTCCAAGTTTTGCTGAGGTTGGGGAGGTGCTCTCCGTCTGTTGTGGGGACCAGGTTGGTCTGTTTCCTCTTCCTCGTCATCGGAGGTAGCCCTCCTCTCGAACCTCGATCTCTTAGCTGGGGCCTTCTTCACGAACTCGGCCAATTTCCCCTCCTCGTAAAATTTCCAGAGTTGCTTTAGGAGGTCTCGGCATCACTAGTGAAGTGGCCGATGGCCTGATGGTAGGCACAGAATTTATTGGGATTGAGCTTCGTGCGGTCCTGGCGGATCCGCCTTGGCTCCTCCAGCATGGCTTTGCCTTTGAAGGTAGTGAAGACGTGGTCAACGGAGACAGTGAGGACCTGATTAAGCTTTTCTTTGAGCTCGTCTCCCTCGCCAAAGGCCTTTAAGTTCCGGGGAGCTTTGTAGGTGCCCCCGGACTTCTTCCCGTAGGGCTTCCTTTCCTCGTGGGCACCAACTTCTTTCAGTAGTGCCTCCTGCATAGCCACAAACACCCCCACCTTGTGGCGGAATTCACTGTAAGTGTTGGGACATGCGAGGTGCATCTCCTTCCAGAGGTCGGTGCCCCTCCTGAGTCCGGCCATCACTGCGACGACCTTGGTATCCTCGCTTACCGGCTCGCCTTCCAGCAGAATTTTGTCGAACCTTTCCAGGTACTGTTGGTCGGTCTCGCTCTCGCTTTGGTGGATGTTGGCGAGTCGGTGCTTCTGGGTAAGGTAGGATCCTAACCCAGAGAAATGGGCCTGGAACTCCCACGAGAGTTGGCCAAATGTGCAGATTGACCCCGGGGCGAGTGAAGAGAACCATCGGTGAGCTCGATCCCCTAGGGTCAGCGGGAAGTTCCGGCACTGGGTGGAGTCGGTGGCGCCGACCAAAATCATGAAGTCCGCGTACTTGGCCAGGTGGACTTTCAGGTCCGACTCGCCTTTGTATGCGGACATCACCGGGAATTGAATTTTCTTCTGGACCGGTGCGTGGAAGATGGCGGGTGCCAATGGAGAGGTGGGGAGAGTCGTGGTGTCAGGTCCGCCAGACTTGGCTGCTACTTGTGCTTGTAGCATTTCAATGGCCTTTTTCAGTGAGGTCAGCTCGTCATCTCGGGTCACCTCCGGCGGAGGGTGCTCAAAGGTCGTGCATCTCGCGGACGCACATCCCCGAGGTGCCTCACTCTGGGGTGACCTCTCAGTGGCGGGCTGGAATTGGCGTCCGCCGTGGGGGCCTAGTCGGTCAGTGGCGAGCCTCCTCAGCCTTTCGTGGGCTGATCTGCGTGACTGTTGATCGGAGTCCCCATGGGACGCAGCTGGGGCCGCCGTCTGCTCTTTCTCCCCGTACCACGGGCCCAGACGGCCTTGGAGGACTTCTCTCCTTTGAGATTGGTGGGTGCCAGACGCCCCGGTGTAGGCCGACTCCCTTCCAGTGTAAGGAGCGGGACCCTCCTCCACCATTTTAGCCTTGCCGGTCCTCTCCCTGCACTGGCGAGCTTGTGCCGAGCTCGTCTCCTGTTCGATGGGGAGTATGTTGTAGTCTCCCCGAGTCTGGGTGCCTTGAGTGGGCCTGGTCTGCTCCCGGGCTTCAGCAGCTGGGACTCGCCTGGGTACCAAGGCGAGTTCGTCCTGTTGTCGCTGTCGCAACCTCTGTAGGGTCGCAATGGTGCGTTGGAGCTCGTCAGGATTGCTGACCAGGTCCCTCAGAGCGGAGGCCAAGTCTTCCTGGGTCACCGCAACTCGCGGAGGTCGCGGAGCTGCGGTGCTCTTCTGGGGAGGTGGCTGTGATGTCTCCACCACCTCGCGTGAGGTCTCCACCTCGGCCTGGTTTTGATCACCCCCTTTAGACCTTCCCGCAGCTGCGAAGGCATGTCCCTTGGCGGCTCGAATGTTAGCCATTTTTGGGTTTCGGAGAGGGTAGCTTGCTGAAGGTCGCCGAGGTGGAGGGAGGTCGCCGGGGTGGTAGAGGTCGCCGGAGTAGTGGTCATCCAGCTTAGGTGGAGCTGTGCAAGTTTTCATCTAGCCTCGCGTGTGACGAATTATCCGAAATTTGGTTTATTTGTGTGCAAGCGCGCATTTGAAAACTTGTTCCGGGCAGATTTCATGAAATCCGAAAACTCGGGTTTTTGTCCGGAAATCTGGGTTCTTCGTTCAAGGGATGAAGATGTATGTGTATCTTCAAGTGTTCTTGAGTTTTATCAAGAACACCTTCAAATCTTCAAATCTTCAAACAAACCCTAACTTTTCGTTCTTGAGATTTTTAATTTTTCAGACTCGCGGCCCTCCTTCTAGCGCCAAATTATTGATAGAATTTACTGATTGTGTTCGTTTATGTGGCTTTACGATGGATTAATTCTACCAAACAATAATCTTATGATTTTATGTTCTTGGGGAGGGAGAGTAGAGAGTTTAGAGAGAGAAATATTGCAATGAAGATTGTATTGATTGTGTGAAAATGTGAGAGAGTGTCTGAATAGTACAAGAGAGGTCTTATTTATAGGTGTGCGAATGTGAGACGGCACCTTACAAGCCTATGTGGCTTCCGGTGTTGACGAGGGTTCCTTACCCTCGTCTTGATCTCTCACACTGCTTCCTTTATCATGCCTCATCCTACTACTATGCCTTAGATTAGATGGGCCTCATTAAAAACCTCGCCGTAAACTACCCTTGTGGATAAACCGGACTGAGGGAAAAAGAGTGCACCACCGGGGTTCTGCTGACAAAGGGCGAGCTCCCGAGCCTTGACCAGATCCCAGAGTATCGCACAGTGATGTACCATAATCGGGCGAGCTCTGGGCCTTCCACAGGCGGGCGAGCTCTGGTCCCTCCCCAGTTCGGGTGGGCTCTGGAGACCTGGCAAGCCTTGGGGATTATTTCTTAAACCGGCGTATTAGTTCGCTATATCAACAATGATAAGTCTCTTTTGTTACGTAAATTTATGTGTCGTTAGCTAGAGTAGGCCGGTAGCAAGATTTAAAATATAACCTAAGCATTAAAGTAGACTTAAAGATGATTGACTCACAAAAGACTACTTCCTCTGTCTCACAGGAATTTGCACATTTTTTTTATTTGGACGTCCCACAAATATTTGCACAATACCAAAGAAAATATATTGATTTATGTGCACATTCACAAATCTATACACATATTTACCCATATGCCATTATTTTATATATAAAATACATTTTCCATAAAAAATGTGTCGTCCCGTAGGGTGTAAATTCCTACGGGACGGAGGGAGTATTAAATTGGGTAACAAAATATTATTTAAATATTGGAAAATTAATACTGATATACACATAAGTTTATGTGTATTTTGATTAAAAAAATATATTGTTGAATAAAATGATTGTTGAAATCAATGACGGAAGAAATCTAAAGAACAACAAGATTTACGTGGTTCGATCCAAAATATGATCTACGTCCACGGATGAGGCACCTCTCTTACTAATCGATCAAAGGCGATACAAATTACAAGTGTTTAATCAAATCTCACTGAGTTTCTGAGTTTTTTCTCTCTGTATGTTCTATATACATATGTCCGTATATATATAGGTATATGTGATCCCTAATTAATCCTTGTGATCGTAACCAACCAACAAGAAACTGCTACAGTTACAACCAAAAAAAAAATGATCATAGCCCAACAGTTTTCAATTTTGATTCCTCAAAACTTCACTCCAATTACTCAACTGAAAGACTTAAACTGCTTTATAACTGAATCTTGATTCACATCTGCTGATTTGATAACAAGTCCTTAGCTGAGGGCTCAGATGGTTCTCGTCTGACCCATCAGCTAACCCCCTCAGCTGACTTCATCAGCAGATCCATCGTCCTGACCATCATCCTGACTCACTCAGCTGACTTCCTCAGCTAACCCATCAGATGACTTCCTCAGCTGACTCCATCAAATGACCCCAGTTGACCCCAGCAGACTGCATCAGCTGACCCTCAGCAGACCTATCAGCTGACCTTCAGCTGATAGTATTGGATTCAATTAACAGCAGTATCTTGCTCATCTGATCTTTAATTTCACTTTCTTTGCACCCATAACAATTCTCCACCTTAAAGTAAGTGAGATTCCTCCACCTAATCTTCACATCACAGTAGAATTAAGGTACATCCCAAGATTGTACCTTAACCAGCTCCAAGCAATTATTGAATTTTGAACTAGGTATGACTTTAGTGAGCATATCAGCCGCATTATCATTAGTTGAAACTTTGGTACTGTGATCACCTTCTTCTCCACCACATCTCTCACAAAATGGAGCCTAACATCAATGTGTTTGGACCTTTCATGAAAGACCTGATGCTTGACTAAATGAATAGCACTTTGATTATCACATTTCACAGTAACTTCAGCTTGCCTGATCCCAAATTCTCTGATAATGCCCTTCAGCCACATAGCCTCCTTCACTGCTTCTGTCACTGCAATGTACTCAACTTCTGTGGTTTAAAGTGTAACCACAGATTGTAGTGCAGCCCTCCAACTGATGGTTGTGCCATATAGTGTAAATACACATCCAGTCAGAGACTTTTCTTGTATCTATGTTTCCAGTATAGTCTGAATCTACAAAACCTTGTAGAGGTTGTTTGATCTTCTGAGCCCTTTCAAACAATAATCCCAATTGTGATGTACCTTTCAAATATTTCATTATCCACTTGAAAGCTTCCCAATGTGCCTTTCCAGGATTAGCCAAAAACCTGCTAACCAAGCTCACTGCATGAGCAATGTCAGGTTTGCTGCAAACCATGACATACATTATGCTTCCAACTCCATTTGAATAAGGCATTTTGTTCATTTGGGACTTATCTTGATGAGTCTTGGGACATTGATCAGTTGTGAGTTTAAAGTGTTGCCCAAGGGGAGTAGAGACTGATCTTGATTCATGCATATTAAATCTTCTTAAGACTTTCAGTATGTAGTCCTTCTGAGTTAAGAGCATCCTTCAAGCTGCCTTGTTTCTGATAATATCCATACCCAAAATTCTCTTTGCACTTCCAAAGTTTTTCATGTCAAAAGTTGAACTGAGTTTATCCTTCAATCTTTGAATTCTTCCAAGACTTTTGCTAGCTATTAATATATCATCCACATAAACTAATACATATGTAAGTACCTCAGAGCCTTTATTTTCCAAGTACACACAACTGTCATACTTGCATCTTATGAAGCCCATTGACACCATGAAGCTATCAAACATTTTATACCACTGCCTTGGGCTTTGCTTAAGTCCATACAATGACTTCTTTAGCAAGCACACCTTTTCTTCATCTTCTGGTAGTGTGAATCCCTCTGGCTGTTGCACATATATGGTTTCTTTAAGCTCTCCATGTAGAAATGCGGTTTTTCATCTAGCTGTTGTAAGTCCCGTCCATCTTGATTCACCTTAGACAATAAGATCCTTATTGAGCAGTGCTTCACAACTGGTGAGAATACTTCATTGAAGTCAATTCCTTCCCTTTGTGTGAATCCTCTTGCAACTAATCTTGCTTTATATCTGATCAGTTCCTCTCCATCTGCCCCAATCTCAGACTTTTTCTTGAATATCCATCTTGAGCTGACAACCTTCTGCCCTTTTGTTTTATTCACAAGAACCCATGTGTTGTTCTTTTCAAGTGAATTTAATTCCTGTTTCATAGCTGAAATTCACTAATCTTTATCATTTCTTGTCACTGTATCAGCATAAGTTTGAGGTTCTTGATACTCCACTTCTTCTGCAATAGATAATGCATATGAGATGATATCAGTCTGCCCAAACCTGATCGGTGGATAAATGTTTCTCCTATGTCTGTCTCTGACCAGACTGTAGTTTCTCAAATCTTGACCCTCTTCATCTGAATTTTCAGTTTGGTCTTCAGAGTCACTATCTCCTGATGCATTAGGCTGATCTTCTTGAGGAATTCTAATATCAGAGTTCTCTTGAGCTTGTTCTTCATTCTGACTCCTGGTTGTAGGCTCCACCTCAATTGGTGTTTATCTGAATATGGGGTTATCCTCAGCATCTTGAGTATTTCTAGAGGTACCATATCCCATGTCTTTCTCATTGAAAGTCACATCTCTGCTTACAATACACTTCTTGTGTCCAGCTTCAAGACACCACAATTTGTAACCTTTGACACCTTTTGGATATCCCAAGAAAATGCACTTCAGAGCCCTTGATTCCAACTTATCTTGCCTTATGTGTGCAAAGGCTAAGCAACCAAATACCTTCAGATTATTGTAATCTGACAGCCTACCATACCAAAGTCCATCTGGGGTTTTAAAATCAATGGCAGATGAGGGTTTATCAAATAACATGCAGTATTAACTTCCTCTGCCCAGAACACTTTAGGTAGTTTAGCATCTGACAAAATGCATCTTACCTTCTCCAAAATAGTTCTGTTCTTCCTCTCTACAAGCCCATTTTCTTGAGGATTTGAGGGAACAGTCTTTTGCCTTGTTATACCCCTTTCTTTGCAGAAATTTTTAGACTCTTCTGATACATACTCAAGCCCATTGTCAATTCTGAGATGCTTTAAGGATCTGCTTCTTTTGTTTGTTCAAGAAGCCATTCCCTAAATTTTCCAAAGGCTTCACTCTTCTGCTTTAGGATGATCACCCACACTTTTCTGTTGTAATCATCGATGATAGTCATGAAGTACTTTTCTCCTCCATGTGTCTCAGTTCTTGCTGGTCCCCAGATGTCAGAGTATACATAGTCTAGAGGAGCATCAGTGTGATGTTGCCCTCTTGGATATGAGTGTTTCTTGGATTTTCCTAATACACAGTGATCACAAAAATACAATTTGATTGTTCTTGAATCCCCAAATGTCTTCTGCTTGGAGAGTTCATTCAGCCCTCTTTCACCAATGTGCCCTAACCTCTTGTGCCACAAGATAGTATTAGAGTTGCCCATAACTGCATTCACTGATCCAGCAACTGAGTTACCAATTAAAATGTACAAGCCATTTACCTTCTTGTCTTTCATCACAATGTCGTTATAAATGGTTATTAGTATGAATCCATTCTTTGTATTGAACTCATAGCCAAGAATATTAAGTGATCCAAGTGAAATAAGATTTCTCTTCAGTTCAGGTACAAATCTGACATTTTGTAGTATCCTCTCAGCACTATCATGCAGTCTCAACTTTATTGAGTCAGGGCCTCTGACTTTGCACATCTGATCATTCCCTAAGAGAACTAATCCACCATCAAATTTCTTGAGATCCCTGAATATGGTTTCATTGGGACACATATGAAATGAACACCTAGAATCTAACACCTAATCTTCACTCAGCTTGACATCTATAACAGCTAGAACCTCAGCACTATCATATCCTTCCTGAGCAGCAATTGTGACATCAGCCTTTTGATCATCTTCATGCTTCCTGAATTTGTCAGGGCAATTATTCTTGAGATGTCCCACCTTCTGACATGAGAAAATTTTTCTCTTCTCCACAAATTCACCAGATTTAGGGCCTTTAACATTCTTCTTCTTCTTTCCTTGAAACGGTTTCTTCCCTTTCTTAAACTTTATATTCAGCCCTTCACCTTGTGTTGTGTTCTTCCTTTCAGATTACATCTGAAGCGCCTTTGTCTTCAATGCATTCTAAATATCATCAGGGGACATCTTTTCTTGCCTTCCAAATAACAGAGCATCCTTAAAATTCTCTAATGATTTAAGTAGAGAATTCAGTAACATCAAAGCTTTATCCTCATCATTAATCTTGACTTCATGATTTTCCAAATCATCCACTGCTTTGTTGAACTCTTCAGTTGTTCAACCAAATCCCTATCTTCTGTCATTTTGAAGGAATGAAGCCTTTTCTTCATAAACAGCTTATTGGTAACCGATTTTTTTATACACCTGTTCCAGCTTATTCCACACATCAATGGCAGACTTCTCCTTGTACACACTTCTTAGAGGTTTGTCCCCTAGGCACAAGATGATTGTGTTATGCGCCTTGTCCAGAATCTCCTGCTTCTTTGCAGGTTCTGATGAGGATGATGAAGGCCATTGATCAGCTGGTGTCAGAGCATTTGATAATCCATGGAGTGTGAGGAGAGCTTTCATCTTCACCTTCCACAAACCAAAATCATTAGTCCCTGTGAATTTCTCAAACTCCATCTTCGTTGAAGCCATGGCAGTAGATTTCATCAACAATTTTCTTTCCCACAGACGGCGCCAATTGTTGAATAAAACGATTGTTGAAATCAATGTCGGAAGAAATCTAAAGAACAACAAGATTTACGTGGTTCAATCCAAAATATGATCTACATCCACAGATGAGGCACCTCTCTTACTAATCGATCGAAGGAGATATAAATTACAAGTATTTAATCAAATCTCACCGAGTTTCTGAGTTTTTTCTCTCTGTATGTTCTATATACATATGTGCGTATAAATAGGTATATGTGAGCCATAATTAATCCTTGTGATCGTAACCAACCAACAAGAAACTGCTACAATTACAACGGAAAATTAAAAAATGATCAAAGCCCAACAGTTTTCAATTTTGATTCCTCAAAACTTCTCGTCAATTGCTCAACTAAAAGACTTAAACTACTTTATAACTTAATCTTGATTCACATCTGCTGATTTGATAACAAGTCCTCAGTTGAGAGCTCAAATGATTCTCACCTGATCCATCGTCCTAACCATCATCCTGACTCACTCAGCTAACCCACTCAGCTGACCCATCAGATGACCCACCTGACTCCATCAGATGACCCCAGGTGACTCCATCAGCTGACCCCAGCAGACTGCATCAGCTGACCTTCAGTTGATAGTTTTAGATTCAATTAAAAGCAATATCTTGCTCATCTGATCTTTAATTTTACTTTCTTTGCATCCATAACATATATATATATATATATATATATATATATAAAATAAGTCTTGTGTGAGACTAATATAAAATGTATCACTTATTAATTAAAAGATTTTCACTTTTAAAAAGTGATTAAATTTTAATAAAAAATGATAATATTTTTTTTTGTTAAAAGCGACTATCACTTTTCTTTAAAAAATTAAAAAAATTACAAAAAATCTATCACTGAATTTTTTTAAAAAGTGATACTGTAACAGCCCATTTTCAAATATATTATATTTTATATTTTAAAATAATTTAATTACTTTTTTTTAATCTTTAATTTTTTTTTAAAAACAAAATATTTATTAGTTCGACATTTTTGTTTTACAAAATTAAAGAGCTAATATTTTCTATGAACTTTAAGAGTTTAGCAGGTTAGCTTACTGGGGAGGTCAAGCTCGATTGCGACTCACTCGACGCAAACAAGTAAGAAAAAAATAAAATGGTAAATTAAACATTAATCAATTAGATATAATCTAATACCAAAGTATATAATAAGAATTATTTATTTAATATGTTTAGGATACTAGTTGAATAAAAGTTAAATATTTTAAATGAAAAATATTCACTATATTTAGGTGAATTCTTCATAATTACTAAGTTACAAAATTTAATACAGCTAATTTGAATTATTATAAATTTTATACTAAATTTCATATATTAAATAATCCTAATATCATATAATTAAATAATATAAACTTGTTATTAAATATTAATTAGTATATATATAAATGATATTGTCAAAAAGAAAAAAAAGAATGGGGAAGAAGAAAAGAAAACGTGGATGAAGGGAATTAATTAAATGGACCAAGTCCATACCAACTAACCCTCTATGCTTACGTTTTATATATACATTACATATTAATTTTAATAATATATAATATTTATGTATATATGTAGTTATAATATTATATATATATATATATATATATATACATACATACATACGAATGTTACAAAAAAGAGGTTAATTAAATTTATGAAAGTGGAACAAAATTTAATATTTAAGCGACTTAAATTATATTAGTGACTCTGTTTCTCCATTTCTATTTTCATTATACACAGAAGAGGTGAAGAATGAAGCTATTTGAGTTAGAATAGGGGATTGCATGTTGGTTTTGCCATTGCATGTGATTTTTACTTTGTTTTTCCTACCGAAAATTTTACCTTCTTTTGTGTGAGAACTTGGTGGTGGTCATTTGGTGATTTAATTGAGTTGGGTGTCTGAACTATGCTTGCATGTGTGTTACTTTGGAAGATGAATATGTCTATGTAATTGCATGTCACTTTCCAGATTTTTTTTCTGACTTTTCCCAAAGAATTTGATAAAATACTTTTACCACATTGACATACTGTAAGTTAAGATCATATATTTAAAATTTCATAATTTTTGGAGTTAGTTTCGAATTTATATAAATTTTTCCTTGAGGTGCTGCAGTGAAGAAAAACATCCTTGTTTTTGGTGATGATTTTAAAAATATTTTGTGAATAGATGTCTTTGTATTTGAGATTGATTTTCAACTATGTTGTCCCCCCATGTTATAGCTTTCATAAGAATTTTATTTTGATACATTTGGAGTTATATTTGATTTGTTTTGATTTTTTTTGTAAATGGTGTTATTGCTGTAAATGTAAAATGTTTTTGTACACTACTAGAAAAATCATAGAAATTAAAATACATGGGATTAAAATGTGATATTTTGATATATTTTAATAATGACTCTTAAAATCATTTAAAATTTTATTTTATATTTTTCTAAGTAATATTCAATATTTCCTAAATTTTGGAAAAATATACGACCTAGACCCTATTAATAACTCATTTTTCAACCAACTTGTGAAAATCACAAGAAAAGATCTCCAAACTATTTTTAATTAAAAATTTTACAGTACGTAAATATTTGAGTGATGAACCTACTGTATAAATTTTGTGAAATTTTAACATGTGTATTTTTGCCAATAAATTATCTACTAGTGTGTCCTTTAGGAATTCGATTTGGGAGGTAGTAGTACTTTTTTTTAGTATTATTAAGTTAGTACAAATATTTGGACTATATTATGAATGACACATATGTATGAAGTATATAGGTATATCTAGATGTTAAAAGTATTGTAAGAGTCATATTTTACAATTACATGATTTAGCGAGTAAAAGACTAAAAGGTTAATCAATATGTCGAGTGCAGTGCGCGACGGTTGGACTCTCCGGAACCTACCTCAAATTGTCAACTGAAAAGTGGGTAACCTATAATTCATTATGCATTAATTAGAATAATTTGTGTGTGTACGAGCAGGCAGATCTTCGTATTATGCTCTGTGTGAATTATGCAAGTCTACGGACTATACTTTATGTGAATTTTGGCTAGTCGACGGGCTATGCTCTGTGTGAATCAAGACAGGTCTACGGACTATGTCAGTATGAACTTAGTCGGGCCTATATGCCTGGCATGTACTCGGTTGACATGCTATTAGTCTCTTTAATGCATTCTACATTACATGTTATCCCACTGGGCTTATCCTCCGGGAGAAGGGTCATGATCCTACTTTAACAGTTTCAGGAAATTTTGGCGGTGAGGAGGACGCGTGACTGACTTGGCCGACTTCATCTAAATAATATTGTAATGTCTTAAGTCCTCTATAAGGAGTTTATTAAGTATTTCCTTATGCTATCGTTTGAAGATGATTTCCAAAATTATATGCTTATACTACTTAGTAAGTCATCAAGTCTTTTCCTAACTACTAGAATGTTATGATAATAATATGAATGATGTTTTGCGTGCATGACTAGTCTATCACATGGTGGTGTGTCTTTTATGTGAGGTAGCTATTCATTCTATCTCGAGCATGATAATATATTTTTGTAATATCTTAATTATACAAGGGTTTGATTTAGATATGTGAGTATGACACAAGTCAGGCACAAGCATGATTAGGCACTTGAAATAAAAAAAATAATATAAAGAAATGTGTCACAGCGTTAGGCACAAGCATGCTTATACTATTTAGATATGTGGGTATGACAAATAATGTGTCTTTTAAATAAATATAAAGAAAAGAGATGACGCTCCTACATGGGGCGTCACAGCGTGGTATCAGAGCCGAGGTTGGGTTTTTCCTCCTCGGACTCTTAGTCAAACTTATCAAATTTTAATTATTTTGCTTGATAAAGGTATATGAAATTAAGTATCACTAAATGAAAATTTATATCGATGGAGTCTGCAGTCGGCACACATCCAAATCACCACCAGGTAACTTATTGAAATTCATTTTTATTTTATCTTATTATTTTTTTTTTTTTAAAAACTTATTAGAGTTTTACTGAAAGGATGTTTGTGCTTCAGAGACTTATGTTTTGAAGGATTTATGAAGATAAATGTTTATGAATGTGATGAAAATAAGAATTATTACAAATTTTAATTGATAAAATTTCTGTTGTTTTATTCTACTTATGGTATTTTATTTCTAATTAAATTCGTTATAATTTTTAAAAAAATCCAGTTTGAATATTATTTCTTTAATATTTCACGTGTGATTACATTTGACCCCTGAGATGATGCGATTAAACCTGACCTAGAACTAGATGCCTAGAATGGATCGCGATGCGGCCCGTAGAGGGCGCTATGAGATATAGTATCAGGATTTTTACCAGAAGGGAATTAACTAATCGAACTAAAGGAGTAAGGAAGATTTATTCTTTTCTTGTAAAGCTGTTACTATGGCCTCACCACCACGAGAAAGAGAATACGAAGAGCAACCTGCTGACCAGAATGCAGGTGCTAACTTGGTAAGGGACTTCTTTGCACAAATGCGAGAATTCATGCAGCAACAGCAGCCTGCACCTACTCAAAACAACCTAGAACAAAACTTGAGGTCAAAATCAATGGTGGAACAATTCAGACATTTCCAACCACCCAGGTTAAATGGAAAGGAAGGACCAACAGTAGTTGAAAAGTGGATTGCTGAGCTTGAAAGGATCTTCCAGCACATGGAGCTGACTGAGACATAAAAAGTTTCTTGTGTGAGGTTTCAATTATCTGAAGATGCAGGGCAATGGTCGTTATCCCATGAAAGGACCCTGACAATGGAAGCAAGACGTGCTCTTGGATGGGAGGACTTCAAGGAGATTATCCTCAACCGTTACTTCCCACAACCACTGAGAGATAAAAAAGAAATCGAATTCATGAATCTTCTCCAGGGAACCAATACTGTTACAGAGTACTAGCGCAAGTTCAACTCACTCTCCAAATATGCTCCGCACTTAGTGAATACCGATGATAGGAAGTCATGTAGATTTGAGAGAGGATTACGTCCAGAAGTGGGATGGATTGCATCTGGGTTAAGGCTACCCACTTTAGAGATGTCTTTGAGCGAGCAAGAATTGTGTCGATGAGTTTGGGCTTGGAGAATGAACAACGACAAGTACTAAATCAGTTTAAAAGGAAGGGTGCACCACAATTTAGTTCAAAAGGGAGTACTATGGCTAGAAATGTTCGACCTTTTATGGCCATACCTCCAAGAATGACCCCACCCTGTCCAACATGCAATAAGAATCACCAGGGAGAGTGCCTCCTAGGGACACATACGTGTTACCAGTGCCGAAAACCAGGTCACTTGGCCAATGTATGTCCAGAAGTGATAGGTGCTCAGATAAGAAATGATAGAAATATCGTACCACGACCGTCAAGGGTGTCGAATCCTAGAGGAGCGAACCAAAAGGGGAAGACAAAGTTGAATGCAATTCTCAATGTTGAGTACGCTGAGAAAGAGGGATACCTAGAAGAGGAGCAGCCGGAGGAAGGTGATGGAGCAAATGAAACTATGGCAGGTACGATACTTGTCTCAAATATGTCAGCATATGTTTTGTTTGATACTGGAGCATCACATTCTTTCATATCTGACACCTTTAAGAAGAAACTTAAGCTAGATTGCATTACGAATGTAAATTTAGAAGTTAGATTGCCTTCAGGAGAAAACATTATAATTAGAAGCTTAGTCAAGAACGCTAAGTTACATATAAGTGGTAATGACCTACCTGCTGATTTGCACGTGATCGTAATGAAGGGCTTTGATATCATCTTAGGAATGGATTGGCTGAGCAAACACAAAGCTGTGATTCGATGCTTGGAACAGAAGGTAAGCCTTGAAACAATGAATGGACAACATCTTACCTTTTGCGGAGCAAGTAAACAAGGGTATGAACCTGTCATATATGCTATGAAGGCAGTCAAGCTATTGAAGAAAGAAGGGTGTCAAGCATACTTGGTGAATATTGTAAAGGTATAGAAAGAAAAGTTGACACCCTCAGATATATCAATAGTGAAGGACTATCCTGATGTTTTTCCAGAAGATATCTCTGGAATCCCACCAAATAGATCCATTGAATTCATTATCGACCTGATTCCTGGATCTGTACCCGTATCGAAGGCTCCTTATCAAATGTCACCAAAAGAACTACAGAAATTAAAGGTTCAGTTAGAGGAATTATTGGCCAAGAAGTTCATTCGACCTAGTGCTTCACCATGGAGAGCACCAATGCTGTTTGTGAAGAAAAATGATGGAACAATGAGAATGTGCATCGATTACCGAGAGCTTAATCGGTTGATGATCAAAAATAAATATCCTTTACCAAGGATTGAAGATCTCTTTGATCAATTGAAAAATGCGGGAGTGTTTTCCAAGATTAACCTCAGGTCTGGGTATCACCAACTCAAAGTCAGAGAAAGTGATATTCCTAAGACTGCATTCAGAACTCGATATGGTCATTATGAGTTCACTGTGATGCCATTCGGAGTTACAAATGCACCTGTAGTATTCATGGATTTGATGAACCGAGTGTTTCATGAATACCTAGATAAATTTGTTATCGTGTTCATTGATAATATTCTAGTTTATTCAAAGGATACTAAGCAGCATAAGGGACACCTTAAGGCTGTATTAGAAGTTTTGCGACGGGAGAAGTTGTACGCTAAATTCAGCCAATGTGAGTTCTGGCTCAACAGAGTAGCCTTCTTGGGGCATGTGATCACGAATCAAGGGATTGAAGTTGATCCCACCAAAGTCGAGACAGTTCTGAATTGGAAAGCACCATCCAATGCGAGCGAAGTTCACAGTTTTCTTGGATTGGTGGGCTATTATCGAAGATTCATACAAAACTTTTCTCGTATTGCAAAACCACTCACACATTTGACAAGGAAAAGTGAAAAGTTTGAGTGGACACCCGAATGTGAAGCTAGTTTTCAAGA
This sequence comes from Prunella vulgaris, assembly GCA_026898435.1. Classification (NCBI taxonomy): domain Eukaryota; kingdom Viridiplantae; phylum Streptophyta; class Magnoliopsida; order Lamiales; family Lamiaceae; genus Prunella; species Prunella vulgaris. The sequence continues at coordinate 317,461 of JAPKLY010000353.1, read as the reverse complement.
GTTAAAACAAAAGCTAACAACTGCACCAGTTTTGACAGTGCCTGAAGGATCAGAAGGATTCTTAATCTACAAGGATGCCTCTAAGTCAGGATTGGGTTATGTCCTAATGCAACATGGAAAAGTTGTAGCTTATGCATCACGACAATTAAAGGTGCACGAAAAGAATTACCCAACACACGACTTAGAGTTAGCCGCGGTAGTACATGCATTAAAAATATGGAGACATTACCTGTATGGGGGAAGGTGTGAGATCTACACAGACCATAAAAGCTTGAAATACTTTTTCACACAAAAGGAGTTGAACATGCGTCAAAGAAGGTGGCTAGAATTAGTAAAGGATTACGATTGTACCATCCACTACCACCCAGGCAAGGCAAATGTGGTAGCAGACACTCTTAGTAGGAAAGGAGAGGGTCAATTAGCATCATTACCTACTCATCAAGATCGTTTGATTGAAGAATTTGGCAGGATGAAGCTGACCATTGTTGAACCGAATCAGTCAACCTCAATACTAGCCACAATGATGGTTCAACTTACATTGAGAGAACAAATCATTGATGCTCAGAAAGGTGATCGATTTCTCCAGCTGATGAGCAACTAGGTCAAAGAGAAAGCAACAAAAGATTTTTCTATAGCCTTAGACATAGCACTAATCTTTAGAGGTAGAATTTGTGTACCGAAAGGAGATGAGTTGCTGGATAAGATAATGGGAGAAGCCCATTATACTCCATATACTGCACATCCTGGTGAAACAAAAATGTACAAAGACCTCAAGAGTAACTTTTGGTGGATGGGCATGAAGCGTTCGATCACTCAGTTTGTTAAAAGTCATCTTACTTGCCAAATGACCAAGTTTGAACATCAGCGACCAGCCGGACTGTTGAAACCATTGGAAATTCCTGAATGGAAATGGGAACATGTGACAATGGATTTTGTGACGGGTCTACATAAAGGTCCTAAACAACATGAAGCCATATGGGTCATAATCGATAGGCTAACCAAAGTCGCTCGATTTATACCAGTCAAGATGAACTATCCAATGAACCGACTGACTAAATTATACATCGATGAGGTAGTACGGTTTCACGGAGTTCCAGTGTCGATCATCTCCGATCGAGATCCACGTTTCACTTCAAATTTTTGGAAGAGCTTGCAATCAGCTATGGGCACCAAATTAAATTTCAGTACAGCCTTCCATCCACAGACTGATGGACAATCGGAGAGAACGATCCGAATTCTGGAGGACCTATTAAGGACATGTGTTGTGGATTTTGGAGGAAGTTGGAAAGATTATTTGTCCTTAGTTGAATTTGCCTACAACAATAGCTATCAATCTACCATTGAAATGGCACCATATGAAACACTTTATAGACGACGATGTAGGACACCAATCCACTGGGATAAGATTGGAGTTAGAAAAATATTGGGCCCAGAACTGGTGGAGAAATCTGTGGAAGCAATTAATACGAATCGTGAGAAAATCAAGATTGCCCAAGATCGACAAAAGTCTTATGCAGATTCGCGGAGAAAGGACTTACAATTCGAAAAGGGAGAAAAGGTATTTCTGAAGGTTTCACCCATTAAATGAATAATTCGGTTTGGGAAAAGGGGAAAGTTAAGACCGAGATATGTGGGACCATTTGAAATCTTGGAACGAGTTGGAGATGTGGCATATTGACTTGCTTTGACTCCGGAGTTATCTTCTATTCATATTGTCTTTCACGTATCGATGCTTCGGAGATACGTCCCTGACCCTAGTCACCTCATCAAATTCGATGATTTAGAAGTCAACAAGGACCTAACATATGAAGAACGACCAATAGGTATTTTTGGAAGAAAAGTTAAGACCTTGAGGAATAGAGATATACCCCTAGTCCTAGTGCAGTGGAATAGAGACCACGAAGGGGAGATGCAAAGTAAATACCTTGAACTGTTCGCAATTTAGGTGCAAATTTCGGGGGCGAAATTTTTAAAAGGTGGGAAGAGTTGTAACACCCCATTTTCAAATATATTATATCTTATATTTTAAAATAATTTAATTTCTTTTTTTTAATCTTTATTTTTTAAAAAAAAATAAAATATTTATTAGTTCGACATTTTCGTTTTACAAAATTAAAGAGCTAATATTTTCTATGAACTTTAAGAGTTTAGCAGGTTAGCTTACTGGGGAGGCCAAGCTCGATTGCGACTCACTCGACGCAAACAAGTAAGAAAAAAATAAAATGGTAAATTAAACATTAATCAATTAGATATAATCTAATACCAAAGTATATAATAAGAATTATTTTTTTATTATATTTAGGATACTAGTTGAAATAAAAGTTAAATATTTTAAATGAAAAATATTCACTATATTTAGGTGAATTCTTCATAATTACTAAGTTACAAAATTTAATATAGCTAATTTGAATTATTATAAATTTTATACTAAATTCCATATATTAAATAATCCTAATATCATATAATTAAATAATATTAACTTGTTATTAAATATTAATTAGTATATATATAAATGATATTATCAAAAAGAAAAAAAAAAGAATGGGGAAGAAGAAAAGAAAACGTGGATGAGGGAATTAATTAAATGGACCAAGTCCATACCAACTAACCCTCTATGCATGCGTTTTATATATACATAACATATTAATTTTAATAATATATAATATTTATGTAGTTATAATATATGTTATATATATATATACACGATACAACTATATATATTATATATATGATACAGTTATATATATATATATATATATACATACGAATGTTACAAAAAATGGGTTAATTAAATTTATGAAAGTGGAACAAAATTTAATATTTAAGCGACTTAAATTATATTAGTAACTTTGTTTCTTCATTTCTATTTTCATTATACACAGAGGAGGTGAAGAGTCGTCTCTTTCTCCCACTCTCACTCTCACTCTCTCTCTCTACACACTCTCTCTCTCTAAAAAAAAAAAAATCCGCCATTAATTTTTGTTGAAACTCAAGGTTACCTCAAGATTTAGAGGTTTAAAGGTAGATTAGAGAAAAATTTATTTCTTTCAACTGTGTTATTTTTCAAAAAGTTTTCACAGAAATTAAAAGTTCTTCTACAAAATATTTTATTCTTTTATTTTCATGATTTTCTGCATTATTTCCTTGAGGATGATGATTAGATATTTGTGTTGAGGCCCAAAATTATATTTTTAGCACTTGATTTGATAATTTGTTTTGGATTTTATGTTTTATCCTAAGGACTTGTGAAAAATGAAGCTATTTGAGTTAGAATTGGGGATTGCATGTGAGTTTGGTGATTGCATGTTGATTTTGCCATTGCATGTGATTTTTACTTTGTTTTTCCTACTGGAAATTTTACCTTCTTTTGTGTGACAACTTGGTGGTGGTCATTTGGTGATTTAATTGAGTTGGGTGTCCGAACTATGCGTGCATGTGTGTTACTTTGGAAGATGAATATGTCTATGTAATTGCATGTCACTTTCCAGATTTTTTTTCTGACTTTTCCCAAAGAATTTGATAAAATCCTTCTACCACATTGACCTACTGTAAGTTAAGATCATATATTTAAAATTTCATAATTTTTGGAGTTAGTTTCGAATTTATATAAATTTTTCCTTGAGGTGCTGCAGTGAAGAAAAACATCCTTGTTTTTTGTGATGATTTTAAAAATATTTTGTGAATAGATGGCTTTGTATTTGAGGTTGATTTTCAACTATGTTGTCCCCCCCCATGTTATAGCTTTCATAAGAATTTTATTTTGATACATTTGGAGTTATATTTGATTTGTTTTGATTTTTTTGGTAAATGGTGTTATTGCTGTAAATGTAAAATGTTTTTGTACACTACTAGAAAAATCATAGAAATTAAAATTCATGGGATTAAAATGTGATATTTTGATATATTTTAATAATGACTCTTAAAATCATTTAAAATTTTATTTTATATTTTTCTAAGTAATATTCAATATTTCCTAAATTTTGGAAAAATATATGACCTAGACCCTATTAATAACTCATTTTTCAACCAACTTGTGAAAATCAAAAGAAAAGATCTCCAAGCTATTTTTAATTAAAATTTTTACAGTATGTAAATATTTGAGTGATGAACCTACTGTATAAATTTTGTGAAATTTTAACATGTGTATTTTTGCCAATAAATTATCTACTAGTGTGTCCTTTAGGAATTCGATTTGGGAGGTAGTAGTACTTTTTTTTAGTATTATTAAGTTAGTAGAAATATTTAGACTATATTATGAATGACACATATGTATGAAGTATATAGGTATAGGTATATCTAGATGTTAAAAGTATTGTAAGAGTCATATTTTACAATTATATGATTTAGCGATCGAGTAAAAGACTAAAAGGTTAATCAATATGTCGAGTGCAGTGCGCGACGGCTGGACTCTCCGGAAGCTACCTCAAATTGTCAACTGAAAAGTGGGTAACCTCTAATTCATTATGCATTAATTAGAATAATTTGTGAGTGTACGAGCAGGCAGATCTTCGGATTATGCTCTGTGTGAATTATGCAAGTCTACGGACTATACTCTGTGTGAATTTTGGCTAGTCGACGGGCTATGCTCTGTGTGAATCAAGACAGGTCTACGGACTATGCCAGTATGAACTTAGTCGGGCCTATGTGCCTGGCATGTACTCGATTGACATGCTATTAGTCTCTTTAATGCATTCTACATTACATGTCTCTTTAATGCTTTCTGCATTACATGTTATCCCACTGGGCTTCTCCTCCGGGAGAAGGGTCATTATGCTACTTTAACTGTTTCAGGAAACTTTGGCGGTGAGGAGGATGCGTGACTGACTTGGCCGACTCCATCTAAATAATAGTGTAATGTCTTAAGTCCTATCTAAGGAGTTTATTAAGTATTTCCTTATGCTCGTTTGAAGATGATTTCCAAAATTATATGCTTATACTACTTAGTAAGTCGTCAAGTCTTTTCCTAACTACTAGAATGTTATGATAATAATATGAATGATGTTTTGCGTGCATGACTAGTCTATCACATGGTGGTGTGTCTTTTATGTGAGTTAGCTATTCATTCTATCTCGAGCATGATAATATATTTTTGTAATATCTTAATTATACAAGGGTTTGATTTATATATGTGGGTATGACACGAGTTAGGCACAAGCATGATTAGACACTTGAAATAAAAAAAAAAAATCAACTCGAGTTTACACAATACAGTCTTCCGCTGATAAAGTTTTAAAGTCAATTTATTTTCAATTTCAAATGAAATCACTTATTATTTTTATGACAAATAATGTGTCTTTTAAATAAATATAAAGAAAAGAGATGACACTCCTACATGGGGGCGTCACAGATACTCCCTTCATTTCAAAATATATGTCACTTTAACATTTATCACACATATTTAGAAGTATTATTTTTACCAATACTGCCCCTAATAAATGATCAATAGCAATGCATTGGAAAATGATTAATTGACGTTGGGTGGGTGTCTAGGGAATAATTAGGGGTAAACATGGAAAAAATTTAAAATGACATATATTATGACAAAAGTATAAAGTGCTAAAGTAACATATATTTTGAAATGGATGGAGTAATATTTTTCTTAAAAGTAGAGTATAATTTTTCTAAATTATATTATCACTTTTTATTAAAATCAGACACAACGAAAAAAATGATACAATCGTGATTCCACTTGAATACCGAATGATTACAACTTTACGATTATAATTGTTAATTATGTTGATTCACATATGGATATCGAAGAACAACAAATAAACACGAGAAACATGGATAATCTTTTCGCTAAGAGTAGGTATTATGTGAAAGTGGTTCATATCATGAACCACTTTTTAACAAGGCAAAAAAAATCATAAATATAAATCTTATATCACAATGTGGTTTATATCATGAAAATAGTTTATATAATACTTTGTCTTACACTAATAATTTAAACTTCCTTTTACAATGCAATAAGATACATATTTACAAAAATAAACGAAATCCTAAAAATCTTAATAAACCCTATCAAATAAATAAAATCTCAACAAATCCCATCAATAATAAATATAATATTTTATATTCCTTATCTCCATCATTCTTTCCCACTTCAAAATATTTGTCTTTAAATCTTCATGAATTTGTATCAAATTATACTGAGATACAGAGCGTGTGTTGGTTGTATGTGTGAATAATTTAATTAAAGTTGATTTTATATCAATGTTAAATCCTGACTTTTTGTAGAATTTTTGAAAATAGCATGTGGTAAATTTTGTAATTTTACCCAACTTTTTGCCCCTAATTGTGTTTACTTATCCATCATATGTAAGTAAAATAAGGTGTATTTTCTAATCCCCTGATTGTAATTAGTTAGCCCTCAGATGTAAAGTAGGGACACTACTAGTAGAGTTAAGCAAGTTACCTTACTCGATTTAATTGTGTCATAAAGTATCATAAATTTTTCATGCATTCAAGTACGTGGCATGCATTTAAATTTTAAAATTAATTTGACTTTTTTTTAAACATAGTAACACCCTTTTCTTTTATAATTGAAATATTATTAATTACTTTATGGAGTATTAATAATTATTTCATAAGAGTTACTAATTGTGATATTAATAACTACTCCCTATCTAGAGTATTTCTTTAAATTTCAAGTGAGTATTTGAGTGCACACAAACATCCCTCTAACACTGTGTTTTAAAAAGCGGATCGGACCGGCCGGTCCGACCGGTCCGACCGCTACTCGTACACCTTTCCGGGCCGCTTTAGTACGTTGGACCGGACATTTTCAAAAGCGCCTGAAAAGCGCTCAAAAGCGGTAAAAACCGGGTTGGACCGGTCGCTCGTTGGACCGGCCGAAACGGCGCTTTGACAAATTTTTTAATTAAATGGTATTTTTTTACACAAAATTAACTAAATTAATTATATATATAATACATATTAAATATAATTTAATAATATAATGTCTAATTTCAATTCATAACCCTAGATAATTGATATAGTTTCACTTCCTGGAAATACAACTCCAAATCTCCACCCTCCTCCGGTATAATATCTAACTTTAATTCATTTTTTTAATAAAATTTATTCATAAGATATATAATTTTATTAGAAAAAATATATAATTATATATTATGTATTTATGATGTCACACCGGTTCAACCGCTTTAAAAATAGTTAGACCCGGTTAAACCCGGTCCGACCAAAAATATTAAGGTGGCCCGATCAACTTTCGCTTTCGTTTTATAACATAGCTCTAACATATCCACCAATTTTCGAATTTATCACTAATTAAAAAAATAAAATAAAGAATGGGATGCGGACAAAGCGCATGCATGGGCAAATATAGGGCAGAAATAGAGAGGTGAAGTTTATTCAGGTAATAGAGCAAACAATTTCCGCATTTTGCGGATCAAAGACCACTAACTCTTGTACCTATACCCATCCACCTTATTTTGACCATCACCATTCACCACATGTCTCAAATTACACCAAATTTATCTTACCTCCTCTTCCATTTGGTATTCCCTAGGTCCCGGTATAAAATGTTCGTTGCTTTTTGGCACACGAATTAAGGTAAAAATAAAAAAATATAAGTGATATGATAGAAAAAGTGAAAAAGTATAAATGATGTGATGAAATAAAGTAAAAAAGTAATGGAAATATTGTAAAAAGTATTGAAAATAATAATAAAAAAGTGAATAGTAGTTTCCAAAAAGGTAAAAAAACAAATGAGCAACATATAGTGGGACAGACGGATATAGTAAAATGAGCAACTTATAGTGGAACGGAGAGAGTATTAACTAACTCTTCAATAAAATAATTTAGATTTCCTCCATCCCAAATAAAATTTTAACACAAAATATTGAACAAATCATTTCCATGATATGAGGTACTTTGCGATACAAATTTTTTTATATGAGTTTATTTTTGTGGGCTTATTATGAATCACTTTTACACAAAAAAACATATTCAATGTTAATTGCTAATTTACTATTATTGTTCTAAACTAAATGAGTTAAGTAATTGTAAGACTCTAGATAGCTTTTAGCATATGTATTAAAAAATGGGTTGGACCAACCGGTTGAGCCAGTTCGACTGCTACTCAGACAACATGCCGAACGATTCAAAAGCATTGGACCAATCGTTCATAAAGAGCCCATAAAGCGGTATAAGTGACAAAAGCAAGTCGGGCCGGTCATTAGTTGAACCGGTCAACTCGGTGAGGATTTTTTTTTTTTTTTTTGCAATTTATAATTTTTACTGAAATTCAATTTATAAGATTTGATTTTTTTACACTATGTCATCTTAAACGCGTTTTCTATCCTTATTCTTCCTCAAATTCTTAATCTATTATTTTCATATCTTTCTACTAAGTCATCTACGAAGTTAGTACTTGGAATCATGAGATCAAATTTTAGTGGTGTTAATTTGCATATTCTTTCAAATTAAATATTTGTATGTTGTTAATAGTAGACATTTGATGACTTCCTAAATATTTGATATTTTTAAGACAAATAGTGAACTTAATTTTACTTTTTTTTTATAAATGGTGGACTTATTTTAGTACATTATTGACATTTAATTTAGATTGTTAAAATGGAACTTTAAATAACAATACTAGATGTATATTTATTTAATTTTTAACATAATTTGTGCATATAATTTATTATTTTTAGAGAAAAACTGTTGATGGATTTTACGAATGATGTGTTTAGTGGCTGTTTAATCTTGTGAATCAACCAAACAATAAACAAGAATTGATTTGTTCTTGAATTAGGAATATAGAGAGAGAAAATGTGAGAGCTACTGAGAGAAAGTGTAGTTTGTATTATGAGAACTTAGAGAGAGAAAGATACATAGAGACTTATTTATATGTTTGTATGTGTGAGGTGGCACCTTGTGAGCCTTCCTGGCCTTAGGTGCTGACAAGTGTCCTTGACAGTTGTCCTTACTCACTACTATGCTACCTTTACATTGCTTCGTCCTACTACATTACTATTTACTTCTTATATAACTGGGGTCTGTGTCTCAGACCTAGGCGAGCTTCCTTGCGAGCTTCGTTGTCTTGTGCCATTTTGGAGCAATGTAGAGGTGAACTTCGTCCTCTTGAAGAAGGCGAGTTACCCTTAACAGGGCGAGCTTGCATGCGAGCTTCTCTCTCTTTGGGTTAGTCAGCTATTTGACTTGGCCATAGGACATCCTGGGCGAGCTTCCTTCAACTCTATCCGAGCTTCTCTAAGTTAACTTCGGTCAAAGCTGTGGCGTATCTTCTAAGTAGGTCGGCGACCTTCTTAGCCTTGACCGATTAATCTCGTAATTAATCTTGGGTAGTTCGTCTATCAACATTTTGCCCCCAGCTCGTCCACATCATGATATTTCTAATGCGTGGGCGAGCTAACGTACCTAGGTGGGTGAGAGCTCGAGCGTTGGCGAACTACCCCTCGGTTTGATGTTTCAGCGTCTCGACGAGCTATTGTATGGCGGTGGACGTGCTGACGCGGAGCGAAGATCGAGGCGTGGTGCACGCCTTTTTAGGCTTCATTTCCCGTGCCCATCATGATGCTACTTTCAAATTTTTGCACTTAAGTCCTCGAACTCTTTGAAAGCTACAGCTCGCCGATGTGCCTATAAATATGAGAAAACTATCTCATTTCTCACTTTTACTCTTCCATACTTTCAGAGCATTTTTTTGCGATCGGTTTCCCTTGCACCCGATGGATTTTTAAGGACTCTTCAAGGTAGAACACCATTTTCTTTTCCCTTCATTTCTTTCTTTTGTAGATCTATTTTTCTTCTTTTCTCCATTTCCGTCGGATTTCTGGTGTCGTTTAGCATCCCCGTGGAACTTTTGAACTCTCCGGCTATTCTTCAAAAAAATTCGACGACCACGATAGTAAACTCCGACCATTTCAGACATAAATAACTAAAATTGTGCCCCAATTAATTTAAACATGTCTAACCAATCTTCGAGCCGAACAATTTCAAACCGCAACCCGGGGAAGAGGCCCATGACTGAGAACCTGCCAATCCCCCAGATGACTCATATCTTGATCGAGTCGGGTTCTGGGGCGAGCTCAGTAGTTCGCCCAGATGCTGGTGAGTTTTCGGGCAAGGTTCGGCCTGATTCAGGGGAGAAGGCCACCAACTCTGAAGGTGGTGAGGGATCAAGCCTTCGCGAGCTTTGGAAGGACTTCGCCCGGGCCACAGATGAGGCCATCGCTTAGGATGAGGCAGAGGTGCCGAGACTCAGGAGGAGGTCGCCGAATCTGGCGACCAAGTGAGCGAACTCGTCCGTGAGCTTGAGAAGGAGGATGATGATGATGATGAAGAGGTGGAGGTTACTCACGAGTATCTTCGCTCCATCAATTTTTCATTCCCCCAACTCCTGGAACATCAAGTCCCTTCTGATATCGTACATGAGTTCGATTGGGCGGAGTATGTTGAAAGACATGCGGCGACCTTTTCTTTACCCAAGCGAACTTTTTGAGATGCAGTGGATAAATCTGATTACAAGGCCAACGAGGTTCAGAGCGTCATCAACGAATACTCCATCTACAAACTTCGCAAGAAATATCGTATCCCGCTTGATATTTCTTGTATGCTCCGGAAGAGAACGAGCGAGCTGACATGCCTCCGGCCGGATTAACTGCCATCAACATTCACACCCTGGAGGCCGGGCTTACCCTACCCCTGCACCCCATTATTGGGCAATTCTTGATGGACATTAACCTCGCCATCACGCAGCTCACACCGAATGCTTTGAGCAGTCTCTTGGCGACGTTGTCGATTTTTGGGCTAGAGGGGTACGAGAACCAGCTAACCACAACGGAGATCAACGAGTTATTCACTATGACCCGGCAAGCTAAGGACGGCAAGGGGTATTACTACCTGAAAGCTCGCCCGGGAGAGAAGTTCTTAGGAATCCTTCCCAATAAAGTCCGCGACTAGAAGGAATAGTTTGTCTTTATCGGTGGGGATTGGCGAGCTTCTACCAGTTACAATGGGCGAGGAGGGCGTATTTACTCTCCTAAGGAATATGGAGAAGCTAGCAGTAGGTGGCGTATTTCGGTGTGCGTGAGTTGGATTAGATTTACTAATCTAATCTTCTCTTTTGCAGGATCGAAGCACCACAAATCAAGCCGTGGCTGACCTGAAGTGTCCATCGGTTTTGACTTCGTGCGAACTGTGTGCTGCTTGCGGGAGTTGAAGGATCGGGACGTCAAACACCTGTGCCAACACTATTGCCGGAGACTTACCGGTGTCTTGACCTCGCCGCATCACCTTACCGCTCAAGGATCGGAGCCTCAAGGTTTTCAACTCTACACAGTTTGCCTACTTATTAGCAAAGCTCGCCGAGTTGTTGATTTCAATTTTGCTTTATTTGTGCAGGCGAAGGCGTAGTAGCTGCACTCTCACCTATCAAAGTTCCCGAGGCTTATCATTTTCTTGCTCGCCAACTTCAGATGGGTAGACCTCGCCCAAATCGAGCTGGAATTCCTTCGGGTGCCGCCCTTGAGGCAACAAAAAAGGTAGAGCTCGCCGGATGGCTCCTTCCGCTGACAAGACTGGGGGCTCTAGCTCACAGAGGAAGACCTCGGCCCCCCAGCATACAAAGGAGCAGGTCGCCAAGACCAGGAAGGAGTCCGTGCGAGGTGGCTCCGGATCTGAGCGAGGAGGAGGTTCGTACTCAGAAATGAACTCGAGTCGCTTTGCGCGATGAGGATATCGAGCGAAGTGATCGGGGAGGCTCCGGATCGGGCCACGGTGGTTCAGGGCGATCTATTGTTCCTCATTCCTCTCCGGCCCCTCCAACTCCTCAGAGCGTGCCACCACCATCTCCATATATGGGATCCCCATCAATAACGATACTCTCCTCGGGCTTAATCCCGACCGGTTTGGGTGAGTGGGTAGTATATTTTGAAGTTAGATGCTGGTTCTTTCTTTATTTTACTCTAACTTTTTCGTGACCACAGATATGCTCTTGCGGAGTTCCTTCATCGCCTGGATACTCTTCATAAAGCGGAGTGGTCAAAATCCTTGGCGTTTGCGAGGGAGCTTCCACCTGGATCAGCTCGCCGGATCTTTTCTGAGGCTCCGGGCGAGAAACAGAAACCCGCGGACCGGTGAGGTTGGTTATGCATTACGCTTGTGTAGCTTTGGCTGCAACTCAGCTGGTCACTGATGACATCACTGCCGTCGACCAAGCCCAGTACGAGTCCAAATCTCTCATCGCTCGGTTAGGGGACGAGCGCAAGAAAGTTGTTGAAGAGCTCGCTGGGATGGAGGAGAATGTGAAGGCTTCTCTGGTGGCAGAGCAAAATACCTTGAGGAAGCTGGAGAAGATTCAAGCTGACTTCAATCGTAAAAGGGTTGAACTTGAATCAGCTCGCCAACAGCTCGCCAGCAGGGAGGAAGAGTTCGCTAAGATGCAAGATGAGGTGAATATCGTCCGGGAGCAGAGCAAGGGGAACTTGGCAGAGTGCTCCAACTTGCGCGAAGAGGTCGCCGTGAAGGCGCTTGAGATCGCCGAGCTTTGGGGCCGGGCCGATGCTTCAATTTCACCAGAGGCCCTGGAGCTCGCCAAGTTGGTCTCCACGGACCTTGGCTTCATTCTTTGTTTTGCTGAAGTAATCCGTGCTTTCCAGTGGGCACGGATGAATAAGGATGATGAGTGGGAAGCATTAGTGTCGGAGTTCGGTGACTATCTGGCTAAGGCTAAGATTCCAGAAGGCACTGAGCTGAACATTGGCGACCTTGCCAGGTATGGGATCAATCTGGACTCCGTCCGGGACCGTTATAAAATCATTCAGACTTTCGAGGTCCCGGTCGTTGAAGCTGAGGATGAAGTGCGAACTGAGGAGCGAACTCCCCCAACTGTTGAACAATTGCAGGAGGCTTGTGGGGGATCTTATGCTCGATACTAGTGAACTGGACACTAGTAGGCTTACTGGAACATTACTGTGCTGCCCAGACGTTCTCCCCCAGTTGGCCAAGTTGTCGGTGGTGAGGTCGTTCATACCGAGGCCCCTATTGATGTCTCTGCAACTCCTACTCCTGATGCTTCCTCTGCTCCCGACTCTTAGAAGTTTTCTACTTTTCCTAGCTCAGTTTTTCCTTGTTTTGCTTTTGTTCAAGTAGGAATAGCTCGCCCAGAAGGAGCTTCTTTTTGTAGTTTAAAGATGGATAGCTAGTCGGCCTTTGTGACTAGCACTACTACCTATACTTGAAGAATTTTTCAAGTATTTTTGAATGAAGTTTTAACTTTTTGTTCCAACTTGTCTATTTAAATTTCACGTACGTTATATCCTTTATTAGCTCGTTTTTACATCTTTAGTACTTATTTGTTCGTCTTATTCCACTTCGGGAAGCGAATCATTCGTTTTACGTCGCTTTAGACTACGAATTTGTACTTTATTCGTTTAGTACATATTTTTCATCTTATACCACTTAGGACTGTGAATTGCTCGTCTTAAACCACTTAGGGTAGCGAGTTGTACTATCTTTAATTCACTTTGGGCGATTGGGTTTCAAGAACCTTGCCTTAGACATTTTAATCGTCTTTTTGTAAATTTTTCTAACTTAGGGCAGTAGGTGCTTAGTGATCCTTTAAGAAGGACACCTTCGCAACCTTTGGGCACTTTGGCCTTTGCCTTGAGCTTCTAGATTATAACGTTTGGGACCTTAGTCCTTGTGTTTTGCGAAGCTTCGACAATTGATATTTCTGGAAAATTCTAACTTTATATAATAACGTAATTTACATTGGTTGCGATCAACTTTCTGATGCGAACCTTCGACTAGTCTATTACAAAATTTTATTCCACCTTCTTCTATTTGTAAAACTTCTTCAACTGTGCTGCACTCCAAGTGTATGACGAGGCTTTCCCTTCCATGTCTTCGAGGTCATACGTCCCGTTTGCCCAAGCTGCGGTGACTCTGAATGGTCCTTCCTAATTTGGTCCGAATACACCAGGTGGAGTGGCTAGCTTCCTCCTTAATACCAATTCCCCTACCTTGAACCTTCGCTTTCGAACTTGGAAATTGTAGTACTTCTCCACTCTTTGCTTGTAGGTGGCATTCTTCAACTCTGATGAAGCCCTGGTTTCTTCAAGCAGGTCTTTTTCTACTGCTAAAGCTTCATCGTTTTCTTTCTCTTAATATCCAACCACTTTCCAAGTCTTGTTCTGAACTTCCACTGGTACAACTGCTTCTGTTCCAAAAGCTAAGGCAAACGATGTTTCCCCGGTACTTGCTCGGTACGATGTTCTGTACGACCATAGAACCTCCAGAATTTCATCCACCCAACTTATTTTCTTGTCCTCGAGACGTACCTTCAACACATGCTTCAAAAACTTATTCACTACTTCAACCTGGCCGTTTGACTGTGGATGGTACGGAGTTGAGTAGTGTTTTTTTATATTCCACGAACTGCAAAATTCCCTCAATTTCTGACCGTCGAACTGTCTGCAGTTGTCCATCACTATTGACTGTGGAAGTCCAAATCGGCATATCAAGTTTTTCCAGATAAAACTGATCATTCTTTCTTGCGTCACCGTTGTAAGTGCCTCAGCTTCAGCCCATTTAGTGTAATAATCCATTGTTATTACAGCGAACTTTACACCGCCTCTGCCAGATGGGAATGGGCCGATCAAGTCGATACCCCATTTTGCGAAAGGTCATGGGCTGAATACCGATTTAAGCTGGGTAGGAGGAGAATGGATATTAGGTGCGAATAGCTGGCACTTTTGGCACCTTCAGGCAAAGCTGATGGCATCCTTTCTGAGAGTGGACCAGTAGTACCCCTGCCTGATTGTTTTATATGCCAAAGCTTGCCCCCCAGCGTGACTTCCACAAATTCCCTGGTGGATTTCTTCTAACACCTCGAACCCTTGCTTTTCAGATAAGCATTTGAGTAGGGGTAGAGAGAATCCAAGTTTGTAAAGTTGGCCATCTATCAACGTGTATATGGCTGCTTGCTTCACTAGCCGACTAGCTTCCCACATATCTTCTGGGATGAATCCGTCCTTCAGGTATTTTTGGATTGGAGTGCGCCAATCTTTGCCATCTTCCTGTCCCCCACTCGAGGTCTGGTTTACTTTGTAATCAGACGGGTCCAGGGGTCCTTTAGCTTGGTTATGACGACCTCTGTCAGATCTGCTTTGCCGTTACTGGTAGCTAGTCGGGCTAGTGCGTCAGCCTGTGTATTTTCCAACCTTGGAATCTGCTCGATGTAAACTTGTTTGAACATCAAGATCAGATGCGCAACTATCTTCTGGTACACCATCATCTGCTGGTCTTTAGCTTCGTATTCTCCCCAGACTTGGGATATTATTAGCTGGGAATCTCTGAAAAATTGAAGGTTGGTTGCCCACACAGCTAATGATAACATAAGTCCGACTATCAGTGCCTCATACTCCGCTTCGTTGTTTGTGGCTCTAAAGTCGAAATGGATCGCCAAGGTGAAGATTTGTCTATCTGGGCTTATCAGCACTACACCGGCTCCTGCTGCTGTGCTGGTTCATGATCCATCTACGTAGAGTTGCCACGGAGCTATACGCCCCCTCGTCGGATCTTGTGGGAAAGTTAGCTCGATGATGAAATTGGCGAGTGCTTGTCCCTTGATTATTGTTCGGGGTGCGTAGGTTATACCGTATTGGCTAACTTCTAGTGACCATTTCAACAAGCGTCCTGCAGTGTCCGGTCGGTGTAGTATTAGCCGTAGTGGGAATGTCATCAACATCTCCACTGGATGGTCGAAGAAGTAGGGCCGCAACTTCCTAACACTCATCACCAGTGCGTAGGCTAGATTCTCTGTTGGGGTGTACCACAACTCAGCTTCGTGTAAGACTTGGCTTACGTAGTACACTGGGAGGTGTGTTTTTCCCTCTTCTCGAACCAACACCGAAGTGATGGCTACCTCCGACGCAGTTAGGTACAGGTACAGCTTCTCACCAGGTACCGGCTTTGACAAGATTTGAGTATTGGCCAAGTATGCTTTTATATTTTCGAAAGCTTTCTGGTACTCGTTCGTCCACTGGAAGTCATCTTTGTGCCTAAGTCTGTTAGCTTTAATTTCTTCAAAGAATGGACAACTACGATCACCAGACCTGGAGATGAACCGGTTCAAAGCTGCCAAACATCCGGTCAACCTTTGACCCTTTGGTACTGAGTCTGGCACTCATTTCAATGATACACTTAACCTGCGTCGGGTTGACTTGTATTCCCCGTTGGCTTACCAGGTGTCCCAGAAACTTCCATGAGTGTACACCGAAGCTACTCTTCTTTGGATTTAACTTCATGTTGTACTGGCGTAGTATGTCGAAGGTTTGCTTGAGGTGGTCTAGATGGTCCTCCTTCCGCAAACTCTTGACCACTATGTCATCCACGTACACCTTCATGGTATGGCCAATAAGTTGACCAAACATCTTGTTTACCAACCTTTGATAGGTAGCTCCGGCGTTGATGAGTCCGAATGACATCCTCTCCCAGCAGTACATGTTCTTGTTGGTGTAGAACGGTGTGCTCTTGATCATCTGGGTGCATTGCTATCTGGTGATAACCAGCGAATGTTTCCATGAATATCATCATCTCGTGGCTTGCGGTGCTATCGACAAGTTGATCAATGTGGGGCATTGGGAAGTTATCTTTTGGGCACGCCTTGTTTAGGTCCGTGAAGTCGATGCATAGCCTCCACGTTCCGTTGGGTTTTTTAACCAGGACTGGGTTCGCAACCCACTGTAGGCATAAGGCTTCCTTGATCAACTTGTTATCCAATAACTTCTTGACCTCCGTGGTTAGCGCTTCGTACTTGTCTGGTCCATACTTCCTCCGCTTTTGGCGGACTGGTCTCCTCGTTGGGTCTATGTTGAGCCAGTGACATGCATGTTCCAACTGGATTCTCATCATATCTTCATGGGACCAGGCAAATACGTCCAGGTTGGTCATGAGGAAAATCTCCATCTCTGATCTGTATGGCTCTGGCAACTCAGAACCTATAAAAAGTTCCAACTCCCTCTCCGGGTCTACCTGGATTGCTGTTAGTTCCTCCATGGGAGAGGCCTTCCTTTTTTGGTTCTTCCATCTTGGGTCTTTTAAAAACTCTTCCAAGTTCTCCTTCACCGCTGGTTCATGATCTATTCGAGGTTCAAGGTCTTCACCACCTTTATCCACCTTGGAAGGTTCATTAACTTTTCCTGCTTCTTGAGGTGTTGGATTGGATGGCCCCTCAACCTGGGATGGTTCTTCAACCTGGGGAGCTTGATCAACTTTCATTAGCACTGGTTCTTGATCTGCCGCAGGTTCTCCGGCTTGATGTTCTTCAACTCCCTCCATGGGTGTCGGTTGTATGTCTTGCGTAAGTTCTTGCACTTGGTCAACTTCGGTTGTCAACTCCGGCAGGTCGCCTACCTCCATCAACTCAGTTTCAACCGAGATAATGTCTAGGATGTTGGGCTCATTTGTCGGAATTTGGACATCGTCTTCAAGTATGTGAACCTGCGTTACAGACTTTTTTACTTAGCCATTTTTAATTTGGAGCAAACATTCCCTAGTCTTTTTCTGATCACCCTTAATAGTTTCGGCACCTTTAGGAGTTGGGAATTTCAAACAGTAGTAGTAGGTTGAACACGTCGCTTTGAATTCATGAATAAATGGGCGGCTAAGGAACCCGTTGTAGGTAGACTGCTAGTCAACGACAAGGAAATCTATGAGCCTAGTCAGTCTTCTCTCTGGGTCCTCAGCCGATACAAGTTGGACGCTCAACCTAATCTGGCCTATGGGGACGGTTACAGCTTCTCCGAACCCCACTATCCTAGCATTACTAGGTTCTATGTACGACTCAAAATCACCTAACGCATCTAAGGTGGATTTGAATAAGATGTTGGTGAACGCGCCGATGTCCACTAGGAGTCGATGAACTCAGACGTTAATGATGTTGGCGCTAATCACCAACGAGTCGTTGTGGGGAGTCAGCACTCCTTCCAAGTCCGCTTGCGAGAATGTAAGCTCGGCAGTGGGTTGAGCAGCGGGCTTGGAGCTGGAACTCCCTTCCTGGACCTGGTTGATAGCCCAGACCTCGGTCTTCCTCTGCCTTTTTTAAATGGAGGATCTTCCATCTTGGAGACCTTCGGCAGCTCCGAAATATTCCTCGAGAACCAGGAGTTCTCGGGTAGGCTCTTGATCTTGCGGAGGTGGGAGAGGTGCCCTATGCCTATGTTGAGGACCACGTCGGTCCTCATCCTCCTTATCATCATCAAAGACATCTCTCCTCTCGATCCTGGTTCTCTTTGCCGGTGCCTTTTTCATGAACTCAGCCAGCTTCTCGTACTCGTAAAATTTCCACTGTTGCTTGAGGAGGTCACGACATTCACTGGTGAAGTGGCCGATTGATTGATGGTAGGCACAGAATTTGTTCGGGTTAGCTTCGTGCGGTCCTAACGAATTCTCTGTGGTTCATTCAGCATTGCCTTGTCTTTGACCGCCGCAAATACATGGTCGACGAAGACAGTAAGTACTTGGTTGAGTTTTTCCATGAACTCATCTCCATTGCCAAAAGCTTTCAAGTTCCGGGGAGCTTTGTAGGAGCCCCCGGATTTCTTCCCATGTTGCTTCTTTTCATCAGAGGCACCAACCTCTTTCATCAAGGCCTCTTGCATGGCCACATACACCCCGACTTTATATCAGAACTCAGCGTAGGTGTTCGGGCAGACAAGGTGCATCTCTTTCCAGAGTTCGGTGTCGTTCTTCAATCCAGCCATCACAGCAACAATTTTGGTGTCCTCACTCACCGGCTCGCCCTCTAGTAGTATTTTGTTGAACCTTTGCTGGTCGGTCTCACTTTTGCCTTGATGGATGTTGGCGAGTCGGTGGTTCTGGGTCAAATATGACACGTACCCTGAAAAGTGGGCCAAGAACTCCCATGTGAGTTGGCTGAAGGACTGAATTGACCCCGGGGCGAGTGAGGAGAACCAGCGGTGAGCTCGGTCCCCAAGGGTCAGCGGGAAGTTCCGGCACTGGGTTGCATCGGTGGCACCTACCGAAATCATGTAGTCCGTATACTTGGCGAGGTGGACTTTCGGGTCGGACTCTTCCTCGTATGCGGACATCACTGGGAACTGGATCTTTTTCTGAACCGGTGCTTTTAGTATAGCGGGTGCCAATGGAGATGCAGGGAGGGAGGTGGCATTATGTCCTCCAGTTTTGGCAGCTACTTGCATCTGTACCTGCTCTACGGCCTTCTTTAATGTGGTCAGCTCATCTTTGTGAGCTACTTCCTGTGGAGGCTGTTCAAAGGTCGTGCGCATCGTGGACGCACGCCCCCGCAGTCCCTCGCTCTGGGGTAGCCCCTCGGTGATGGGTTGAAACTGGCGGCCACCGTGTCGGCCAAGTCTATCGGCAGCTGGCCTTCTTAAACGATCGTGTGCGGATCTACGCGGACGTAGATCTGATTCCTCCCTTCGGGATGAAGCAGGGGCGGACATTTTTTCGACTTCTTCTCGTCTGGGTCCCAATCTACCCCGGAGAACCTCCCATTCCCTGGATTGGTGGGTCGCCGATGCCTCTGTATAGGCTGTAGCTCGCCCATCTTGCGAACCCAACCTATCCGCCATTTTGGCCTTCCCGGTCCGTTCTCTGTGCTGGCGAGCTCGTGTGGAGCTCGCCTCTTGTTCGGCGGGAAGGTCGCTGGCCTGCCCCCAAGTTTGGGTGGCCTGAGTTGGCCTAGTTGTCTGTTCCCGGGCATTGTTGGCAGGAACTCACCTAGATGCTTGGGCGAGCTAGCCCTGCTGCCTTTGTTGCAGCCTTTGTAAGGCGGCGATTGTTCGCTGGAGCTCGTCGGGATCATTGGTAATATCCCTCAGGGCGGGGTTTAGTTCATCTTGAGCCACAGTTGCTCGCAGGGGAGCTCGCGGGGCATCGTTTCTTTGGGGAGCTCGCCGCGAGGTCTCCCCATCAGCTTAATTTTGGGTGGTTCGCCCCTTCCATCTCCTAGTGGTAGTAGAGGTATTTTCTTTCGACATTTCAACATTTTGGTGAGAAGGTCGTCAAGGTCATCTTTTTCCAGCAAAGGCCAGTTTGTGCAAGGTCCGTTCTAGCCTTGCATGCGGGTAAATTGTCCAAAGTTTGGTTTATTTACTCAAATGCATGCGTTTGAGGGTCCTTTTTGGTATGTTTTGTGTTTGAAAATCTGGTAATTTGACCGGAAACTGGAAATAGTATATCTTCAAATGTTCTTGAGCTAAGTCAAGAACACCTTCAAATCTTCAACAACTTTCTCACAAATTGCTCTCGGTTTTCAATGATCTGGAGGTTTAGGCCCGTCCTCTAGCGCCAAATTGTTGATGGATTTTACTAATGATGTGTTTAGTGGCTGTTTAATCTTGTGAATCCACCAAACAATAAACAAGAATTGATTTGTTCTTGAATTAGGAATATAGAGAGAGAAAATATGAGAGCTAGTGAGAGAAAATGTAGTTTGTATTATGAGAACTTAGAGAGAGAAAGATACGTAGGAGACTTATTTATAGGTTTGCATGTGTGAGGTGGCACCTTGTGAGCCTTCCTGGCCTTAGGTGCTGACAAGTGTCCTTGACACTTGTCCTTACTCACTACTATGCTACCTTTACATTGTTTAGTCCTACTACATTACTACTTGCTTCTTATATAACTGGGGTCTGTGTCTCAGACCTAGGCGAGCTTTCCTTGCGAGCTTCGTTGCCTCGTGCCATTTTGGAGCAATGTAGAGGTGAACTTCAACTTGGTCCTCTTGAAGAGGGCGAGTTACCCTTAACAGGGCGAGCTTGCATGTGAGCTTCTCTCTCTTTGGGTTAGTCAGCTATTTGACTTGGCCATAGGACATCCTGGGCGAGCTTCCTTCATCTCTATGCGAGCTTCTCTAGGTTGACTTCGGTCAAAGCTGTGGCGTATCTTCTAAGCAGGTCGGCGACCTTCTTAGCCTTAGCCGATTAATCTCTTAATTAATCTTGGGTAGTTCGCTTATCAACAAAAACTATTTATGATGTCTTTAATTTTTGTATATAATTATATATTATTTAATTATGATGTCATATCGACTCAATCGCTTTACTAACGGTTAGACCTGATCCGACCGGTCCGACCGAAAATATTATGGGTGTCCACTCCAACTTCCGCTTCTAATACATAACTTTTAGAGGTAATGTAAGATGTCTATGTGGCTTGATATCTAGGACAACACCAATTTTCAAGTATTTCAGGTGATGTAGCAAGAAATAGATAAGAACACAAAGATTTGTCAGATCTACCTGTGTAAAGTCTGAACTTGAATCATTATCGAATTCTTTATTATGACCATAAGATGTCTTTATTTATAGTGTACAATTAACACTAGTTATAGAGAACAACATATCGTCTAGTTCGAGAATTATTCCCATGATCCAGACGGTTGGCTCCATGAACTAGATAGTGGAAGTCATGATCTATGGTAGCGGTTGTCCGTACTCAACTCCGGTCCGAGTCCAATAGTCTCAACCTATGTTTATAACTCTATGAGTGTTCAAGCTTTGTCTAGTCATTTTGTCCATGGTAAGTATGATTCATATTGTACTATCTCTACCACATAATGATTTCTCAATTATTCTATCTGGGCTTTGTCTCGGGTTTCGTCTAAAAAATGGAAACTTAATTGAACTACTTCATAATTTATCCGTACTATTTATTTTGCTATTTTTGCATTTCATTTAAAGTCGGATAATATTATATTTTCATAGTTTTTAATATTTTATTGACTTGTTATATTTTCTAAAAAATCTAATTAGTTATTAACTATGCTTTAAATTTATAATTTATCATATAATATGTGTATTTTTATTAATATATATTTAAAAAATTAATATTAGTAGAAAAAAAATAGGAAATTATTGGTGCATAGGCGCTTGGCGGCACTCGACCACCAGATGACCGTCAAACGTCATTTGCACCGTTAGTATCTAGATAGGAAATGTTTAAGGCGTATGTCAGCTCAAAAGGTTTAACCAAAGACATCAGTACCCTGGTAATATGTATTGTCCACGTGTACAATGTGTCATACGATTATACAACAAAAAAGAGAAACTCTTGTGTGCTTTACTTGCTTTTGGCATTGCTTATCTTGTCATATCATTTAAGCATTTAAGCATTCAAGATTATTTTTCTTAAGATTGAACCAATTAATCCTAATTGAACTTGTGCACTGACCTTTTAACCCTCAAGCTTTGAAAATTTTAGGTAAGAATTTTTTTTTCAATAAACATAAAACGAGTAGAACTTATGGGCTCACACTTCCGCACTCAAGATTATTGAGATAGCTATCCAAATTATAAACTTTAGAGTTGTTAGTAGGTGTGTTATCTAAAATTAGCGTCATTGAGCACTCGTGGCTATAGCTTTTCTGAATCGCGACTTGTATGTGTTCCCGACTTCAATAAGAATTACCTTCAGTTTAACTGATTGTGCTCCTTAAGAAATCTTGAAAAAGATTTAACATCAGTGTATTCACCCTACACTGATTTAGCTAGTTTGGGATCAACACACTTGCACTCTTTGATTCAATATCGCAAGTCAATTGCATTTTCACATTACCAATAAGTAAATATTCTATCTCCCAAAATAATTTTCACACTTTTCATATATGAGTATTCCAAATTTAAAAATAAAAATAAAAAATCACACTCACAAAAATTAATAAAGTACATTTTTTATACTCCCTCCGTCCACAAAAATTGGACTACCTTGGCAATTCACGGTTATTAAGAAAAGTTGATATTGATGTGTAAAAGTGAGTGTATTAGTATAAAAAAATATTTAATTATTAAAAAAATATTTGATGTGATGGGTAAAAGTGAGTATATGTATATAAAAAAATGAAAATAATGATTGTAAGTTTTCCATTTTAGGTAAGTAGACCATTTATTATGGACGACCGTGTAAGGCAACGTGGACCATTTATCGTGGACGGAGGGAGTATATTTTATCATTTAATTTCAACATATTTTACTTTTGTTTGATACGTGTGCAAGTCAATATATAAAAAGAATGTCGAGATGGAGGTGGTATATATATATCTCACCTTATCCCATTAAATATTTTGGTGTGCCATAACTCTCTCGAGACCCGCTCTAATGAGATGATCATACGATTAAACAACAAAAGGAGAAATAAATAAGCAGTCGGTATTAAATCAGGGTTATTGAACGATGAAGTAATATAGTTTAGTAATTAGAAGATCAATAACTATATATGCCATGAGATCTATGGTCATATGACCTCTGAAAAAGAAGAAAAATGTTGTTATTGGAATAAATTAATTATTCACACCCTATATATATATATATTATGTTAAAAAAGAACATTAATATCTATTTCTTCCGTCCCATAATTGTTTTCATACTTTCCATTTCCGTTCGTTCCACAATTATTTCACACCCTATAAATAGAAAATATTACTTTAATTTTATCCTCACAATCCAATTAATCTCATTATTTTAATAATATAATTTTATATAACACTCTACTTTTTTTTAAAATTATTTCATCATCTCAAAGGTGAAAATACATATCCGAAGACCGAGGGAGTATTGTTTTTGTCAGCAGCTCCTAGCTATCATCTAGTAAAGTATGACTAGAATATTTAATAAAAACATATTCTTCTTCCTTCATTAAATGGTGGTCATAGAAATCCTATGTCCAGACAACAGAAAACAGTAGTAGTGAGTGAGAGCACTTGACAGTGAACAGTTATATGTGAAGCCAATCAGGTGGCGAAAAGTGGCAAAAATGTTCTCTTTCTCTCTCTCTCTATATATGTATACACACTTTAACCTAGTCCGTATACATCAGGCGTTTTAATGATTACACACACAAGCTAGGCAGCTTCTCTCATCTTAGTAAAAAGGTACACCTACAAGAGAGAGAGAGAGAGAGAGAACGTGCGCCTAGCTAGTAGTACTCCTTCCTCCAAATTCTCTCTAGTCTTTTCCAAAAACCCACCCTTAATTTCCTTAACTCTTCCACCCTGCGTCTTGTGTATGTGTTGTTTTTGTTTAATGTCTTATTCTCCACCTTTCTCCTCTCCACTTTCCATCTATATTTACCTTTTAAATTTATGATAATAATATAGAGAGATAACAATGGGTATTTTGGAATTAAAATTTTTAAACAATTTATCTTTGTTTTTTTCCAGGGTTTAAAAGTCAAAAATCGCTAATCGAACAGATTCTGATGTCTAGATCGCTTAAGATTTTTTTTGTTTAATTTTAAAAATTTCTTAATAAATTATAATCAATAATCTCTATCTCTATATATATATAAACTTTTGACCAAATTTATTTACGTATAATATTTATATGTATAATTATTTCAATAAAATATATTCCATCCGTCTCATTGTACGTTGCTAATTTTTTTATTTTTATCTGTCTTACTATATGTTGTTAATTTGTTTTTTTTTACCTTTTTAGGAAACTACTTATATTCATTTCTTTATTATTATTATCAATAATTTTTGTACTAATCTCATTATTTTTTTACTTTTTTCATCACATGTACTGTATCAATATTTTTATATACTTATTAATATTAATGACCAAAAGTTATGAGCAACTTAATAAGGGGATGAAGGGAGTATTTACTCATACCACAAATAAGAAAATAGCAAGGACACAAACGCTAGCGATAATGAAAGCGAGTTAGCATGACCAATTTCAATCTTATTTTTTTTTTTTAGCAATTTTAGGAAAGTAGCTATCATTCTGAATACTAGTGTTAGTCACGATGAATTAATATTAGAGTACATATATTTAGTTGTTCTCATCATATGCATATATGTGTGCTCTCTCTCTCCTTTTCTCTCTCTTGGCCTAGCTTAGCTTAGCTAGCTATTATATATGAATACCTAAGATTCACTGTTTATTAACATGATTGTGCTGCCCTAAGCACATGCCTTTTGGCCATATTTTCATAATCATATCATTATTCGTTCATACACACAACCTCCAGCGTACTGCAGCTCCATTACTGTTACTATGATATGATATGATATGATGGATGACCTCTACACATTCACTTCACCCACCTATTATCATCATCATCATCATCACAACAATGATCTCCATGTTTTCTCACAATTTCATGATGCTGCTGCTGCTGATCAGATGTCCGATTTAATCAAAGCCCAGATTGCTAATCACCCCCTTTATCCATCCTTACTTTCAGCCTACATTGATTGCACAAAGGTTACATATATACATACATATATATTGATGCAGTGGTGTCCGTACGTGCTGACACAGTATAGTGATGTATATATATAGGTGGGGGCTCCCCCGGAGATGGCCTCAATTCTTGACGAAATCAGCAAAGAGAACCACCATGTTTCCGCCACCACCCAAATTGGATTAGACCCTCAACTTGATGACTTTATGGTAATTTTATTTTTTATTTTTATTAATTCCTCCGTCCCAAACTCTTTTTTCATATTTTTTTGTTTTTGGACGTTCCGTCTCTTTTTTCATACTTTAAAAATAAAATTATTTACGCTTATAAAAATTAATAAATTATACTTTTCATTATTTATATATATATATGTGTATCCTGGTCTTTTTTGAAGAAATAACTGGGATGAAGGGAGTATATTATTTTATATATATATATATACATATATAAAAAAAAATTATGTGTATATATATGTAGAGATCATATTGCGAGGCACTACAGAGATATAAGGAGGAACTGAGTAAGCCATTTGAGGAGGCCACGAATTTCCTGAGCAGCATAGAGTCGCAGCTCAACCATCTCTGCACCAAACAAACCCTACCATCAACATTAACCTATTCTACTTCTCTATCTCCGGGTCCGTACCATTTTTTAAAACTAGGTATTGTGCGAAAATAGTTCACGATAAGCTTATCATGAAATTATTTAATGTATCAAATATCTGGTTTAATGTATCAAAATATTTATCAGGTGTATCAAAAATTAAAGTTAATATGTAATCCCTCCGTCTTTCTATAAGTTGCTCATGTTATTATTTTCGTCCGTCTTTCTATAAGTTGCTCATTATTTTTTTACCTTTTTTGGAAACTACTATTCACTTTTTTATTATTATTTTCAATATTTTTTACACTATTTTCATTAATTTTTCACTTTTCTCTATTACATTACTCATACTTTTTCACTTTTTCTATCACATCACTTATACTTTTTCACTTTTTCCATCACATCACTTATATTTTTTCACTTTTACCTTAATTCGTGTGCCCAAAAGCAACGAGCAACTTATAGAAATACGGAGGGAGTATATTTTATTGACTTTAACTTTTGATACACCTAATGAAATTTTTAATACACCTGATCAAATATTTAATACTTCAAAATTTATTCATGATAAGACTATCATAAACAATTTTCGTACGATATATTTTTTTTTTTTTAAATCTTGGCTAGCTTTTTAACAACTGACAAATTGTTGACTATTTTTAGAAACAAAATATAAAGTTTTTTGAAAAGCAGGTCAAATAAAGATATACAGTTGGTGTATTTTATTGTTCATTTGGATTTTTTTAAAAAAATTATTCAAATCAGTAATTAATATTACCCATGAAATAATTTTTAAGAGTAATGAGTGATACCTAAAAAATAATTAAGAATACCCCAATTATAACTGAATACATATATACTGTATATTTTTAAAAAAATTAAAATTAAATTAAGAAATTTAAATACTCCATGGTGTAAACTCCAAAAAGTTTATTTTAAGCTTGGTTTTTTATTTTATATATATATATATTAGAACCCTTGAACTTACCAATGTGGTGAACAATTTGTTGGAAAACTCTGCGATGATTTAATGATTAACTAATCAATAACGTATGGACCTTCACATTCTTGTGAGTAACTGTTATTTTGATATTCGAATATATATATTTGAATTCGAAGAATATTCAATTTACTAATGAATTGACAAAAAATTGACTCGTTAGACTTGGATTATGAGGGTTTTAAGTATAATATATGGACAGCTAGAATTAAACTCGTTTGTCAATATATCAAGTTAAACTATATATATTTACTACTCCCTCCGTCCCAGAGCAATTTGCAAGGGAGGTGTGGCACACAAATTAAGAAAAAAAGTAGAATAAAGTAAAAAAATTAGTGTTTTGAGGGTTAATTTGATAAAATTTTATGTAAAAAGTGAAAAAGTAATGACATTTTGTGTAAATATGTAGATATTGTGAGGGTTGAGTTTATAAAAGGGTTTTTTTTTTTTGGATCTGCAAGTTCCTTTGGGACGTCCCAAAAAGAAAAACTTGCAAGTTCCTTTGGGACGGAGGGAAAATTTGTAAATATAATACTTGAATTTAGCTTTGATAAAGGTTTAAATTGAGTTTGAACCCCAAATAAATCGGCTCGAATTAATCCAGTAATAACACTAGCTACTTTGTGATGTCACTCTAGAGAAATCAAAATTTATTAAACTAATGTCATAACTCAGAAAGAAAAATGCAACTCATGCTCGATACTAATAATCATATGAATTTATTTTGTTTCATGTGAGAATTTCTCTGTCAATTAATGCAGCCTTTTTGGAAAGATTAGTTTATCATATACTTCCTTTGTCTCGTAATTCTTTTAGAGTGTGAAAAAAAAGATTGGAACATTCGTATAAAAAAAATGTGAAAATTATCTTAAAACAGAGCAAGTAAAATTTTTGTTTGGGTTATAATTGGTGTGCACCTTTTTTTATTTGGATAGATATTCCACACAAATATATACACTATTAAAAAAATTAATTTATATACACATGTGAAAAATTATACATATATTAATCTATATGTTATTATTTTATTTTTAAAATATATATATTTTTAAAAATATTTCAGGGTGCAAAATTTTCTTCAATGGAGGAGTAAAACACAATAGACTGGTTAGATTTTTAGAAATATGTAAATAGTTAAGAATATTATAAGAAGAAAGGTAATGCTTGATTTCTCTGGTGGATCAAGGGCATATTCAAATATGGAAAAAGCAAAAGGAGAAATTCTGTAAAAAATAAATGTATTTGATTTAATGTGCTCACTCCGTCCCACTATAAGTTGCTTATTTAGTCATTTTCGTCTGTTCCACTATATATTGTTTATTTGTTTTTTATCTTTTTTAGAAATTACTATTCACTTTTTTATTATTATTTTCAATATTTTTTACATTATTTTAATTATTTTTTCACTTTTCTCCATCAAATTACTTATACTTTTTCACTTTGTCCATCACATTATTTATACTTTTTAACTTTTATCTTAATCCGTGTGCCAAAAAACAACGAGCAACTTATAGCTGGACACATGGAGTATTATATAAATGTGTTAGAAGTGAATAAAATTTTTATGTTAAATTAATATTTTTGAGTGATAATAATATATGAGGTATGTCTTGTGTGAGACCGTCTTATGACATGAAATTAATATAAAAATTGATAATATTTTAATAAAATTGATAATATTTTAACAAAATGTAATAATAATATTTTTGTTAAAAGTGGTTATAAGTTTTATCATGTTTTATTATAAATATCTATCATTGAATTTTTTTAAAAGTGATAATCTTTCCGTCCCAAGATTACTCTTACTTTTCTTTTTGGGATGTACGCTTCAATATTACTTTTACACCCACTCACAAAAGTCAATAATTTTTTAACTCTAATTATACTAAATCTCATTTTTTTTAATAGTTGTTTTATATGAAATACGAAAATAATTATGGGATGTAGGGAACATTATATTGCTTAAAAGTGACTATTTTTATTTTTTAAATATCGCCACATTTTATTATATATCTCTATTTTTTTTGTCTCATATTATAAGATAATTTTTATACAATTTTTTAGAAATATATTATTTTATTATTATTATTTAGTAATAATAATTAAGTGAAATAAACTATTTATGTGTGTAACGAAAAATAAAGAAATTAATTAATTAATGGAAATAGTGACATTTTAATTTTAAAAGTACAAATATATAATATAAATTGTTTTGAATTAATCGACCTCAAGACTTCAATTATTCAAATAATAATCAGAATTACGAAGAACTCCTTAATGAACACAAAAGCAGAAATTAAGAAAATCAAATCAAGAGATTTACGTGGTTTGATCTACATCCACGGATGGGGTTTCTCAATTCCACTAATTTGTAGAATAGTGTATATAGAATTACATAGCTTCTCTCAAAAATCCTCTAGATCTTTCTTTTCTGGTTCGAATACACATATATATGTATGACCCTAACTTTTCTAATTGAGCCCCAAATTCGTAACAAACCAAGTGGTTATAAGTTCTAAGAATAACTGATTAAACCCAACGGAATTATCCACTCAACAACTTGAAGTAACCAATTATGTCACTGTGGATGAAAATCGCCTTTGTCTTTCTCTGATTTAGTTAGTTATGGATTAGTAAATTCATAATTGTCAGTTCAGGACAGTCAAACAAAGAATGACTCAACTTAAGTGACTCAGGAAACTGGCTTTCAAGACCCAGGATGAACTATCTCAGGATAAATGCCTTCAGTAATCCAATGTCATCATATTCAGGAAGTGACTTCAGGATACTAAGCTCAGGATACATCGCTTAGTAACTCAGGAACCAGTACACTCAGGAAATCTACTGAACACTCAGACTCAATATCAAACCATACTTTCTGTCTTAGGATCAGTACTCAGATTTCAAAATCAGGATCAATACTCAGGATTCAAACTCAACTTTTTTTTACACATAACATAAATGAATAAATATTTGAATGGAGGATAAAATATGTAAATCATAAATATTACTCTCTTCGTTCCAAGATTATTTTCATAGTTGTCCTGAGCACGCGAACTAATAATAAGCGAGTATGTGAGGGTACAGTTAAATAATAAAATAAAAAATATATACTTTATTGACTTTTGTGAGTAAAAAAAAATTTTAAATGTATGAAAATAAAGTTAAAACATTGAACTAAGACAAATATAAAAATAGTCTTGGTACATAGTGAGTATTGGAACGGGAGAGGTTTATCTCCTATACAAATAATCCTAACCTTAATCAAACTCAGCCAAAAAAAAAAGAAAATCGATATTTTTGTCTTTGGAATCATCTAATTATATATATATATATATATATATATATATATATATATGCGACAACACTTATATTCTAGGTTTGAAGTGATGACCTACCTACCCTAGACTAGACATGCTGAAGGGATGTTACCTTACTTAGGGCCACTCTTGTGAAGATCACGGGCTAATTAATACTCCCTCTGTATTTCTATAAGTTGTTCGTTATTTTTTGGCACATGAATTAAGGTAAAAGTATAAGTGATGTGATAAAAAAAGTGAAAAAGTATAAGTGATGTGATATAAAAAGTGAAAAAGTATGAGTGATGTGATGGAGAAAAGTGAAAAAGTAATAAAAATAGTATAAAAAGTATTGAAAATAATAATAAATAAGTGAATAGTAGTTTCCAAAAAAGGTAAAAAAACAATGAGCAATTTATAGAAAGACGGACGAAAATTGCAACATGAATAACTTATAGAAAGACGGAGTAAGTACTTTATTTTTAAAAGCTATATTAAGTAAAATTTTGATAAATTAATAATCTCGTTAAAACTAATAATTTGTTCGGTCCCAAGTTGGGACAATAAAAATTTGGAACCCAATCAATAAAATTATAAGATAATAATTTTTTGAGATGCCAGTGTATATACTACATATTGGTCCCGATGAAACTATAAATTAATATTTATTAAAAATAATTCATATATATATATATATGATGCACTTGAATATTCTTAAGACAACTTAGTAAAATAAGAATTTACTGTAACTTGTTTTTTTTTTTTTTTTTAGCTTCAAATCTATATTGATATCATCTTTATTGATGATATAGGTGGTTGTAGTCCATGGGATGAGGATGTGATGAGCTGTGGTGGGGCCCCGAGAGAAGGTGAGGTGGATGTTAAGGAAATGCTGATGAGGAAATACAGCGGCTATCTCAGCAGTCTAAGGAAGGAGTTCTTGAAGAAAAGGAAGAAAGGCAAACTCCCCAAAGATGCCATCTCTGCTTTGTTGGATTGGTGGAACACACACTACAGGTGGCCATATCCTACGGTCAGTCACTTTTATTTATTTCACAATTCTAAATCATACTCCCTCCGTCCCGAATCTTTTTTCTAAAAAATTTGGGTACACGAATTAAGAAAAAAAAAAATATATGTGAGTGTAAATTTAATTAATAAAGGATTAGTCTTGTATGCATCAGTTACATGGTACAACTCAAGTTCATTTTTTAAAAGTTAAACAAAATACTACTGAAAAGTTACACATGTTATTACTGAAAAGTTAAACTGTGAAAGATACATTTTTCAGTAATAACATGTGTAACTTTTCAGTAATATTTTGTTTAACTTTTAAAAAATGAACTTGAGTTGCATCGTGTAACTAGTGCACAAGAGACTTACTCATTAATAAAATATAAAAAAAAAATTATTGATTTTTGTGAGTGTAAATTATTTTCTTTTTAAGATAGGAAAAAAGAGTTGAGACGTCCCAAAATAAAAAAAAAATGGGGGAAATAGAGTTGGGGCGGAGGGAGTATCATTTAAAAATATTACTATCAAATTAATACTTTCTCCATTTCTTTTTTCTATTATACACCGCCTACTACATGATATATCTTTAAATTATATTTCATTCTATTAATAATTACTATACATAAGAATATTTTCATTTTGTTTCATTTACTTACATTTACTAATATTCCTTTATAAAAAGAGATCTTATCCGTTTAAACAATACTATCCATATTTTTCTTAAATTAAATAAAAAAATAAATTGAGACAAGGAGTATTTTTTAAGTAAAATAATTTATATTGTTTAATATATATATATATATATATATATATAATACAAATAAATTTTATGATAAATTTTGTTTGCAGTATACTTTTCCCCCACAAATGAACTATTTTTTCCATCCGTACACTTGTTATATTTGTTTGTTCAATTTACACATTTAAAAAAAATGATTTGTATACACATTCACAAATACATACGCTCTTCTTCTAATCACAAGCCAATACTTCATTCAATTTTTTGTTAAAAAAAATATGCCCTTACACATGTGTAAGGTGAAATGACTAATAATTATTTATAAGTAGGTAGTTACATTGTAAATCTGATATATAATATTTCCTCCATCAAATTTTAGCAATCCTGTATACGAATTTTAAAGTAGATATAGTGTGTAAAAGTAAAATTGCTTATAAGTAATTAGTTTAAAATATTTTTTTTTTAAAACATGACTAATTTTATTGAACAAATTAAAATGAAAAGGAAATTTAATAAAATTGAACATAGGAGTAGTGTTTATATTCCTTTATGTTAAACAAGTTTACTTTTTTTAAGGTCATCTCCAGCAGTTGTCTCTATTTTAGAGTCAATTTAGCACTACTCTATAATAGAGACAACACGTTACTCCCAGCAGTCAGCTCTATTCTTTTAGTAATATGATATAATATTACATTATATTCATTTTAAGTGAATTTTTTTATTAAATAGTTAAATTAAATAAAATTTAGGTGTTTGTATTAATTTATGTTATTATTCTCTTTAATTATAATTATATTATTTTATTCTTATATGTATCATTTTATTATAAAAAATATTAATTTATGTATAAAAATAAAATAAACACAAACACACATACATATGAATAACATATTAATTATTTTTAAAATAATATAACTAACTAAAAAAATATAGAATTATTATTTTTTTTTAAAAGAGAAAGGGGGGTGGCGCTGAAGCCATACAGCGCCAACTATGGCGCTCAATGCATGCTGACCACCAGCTCCTTCATTTTAGCGCACTAACTTAACTACTTGTTGGGGGGAAATTTTTTGACTATAAAAGCTACTCCAGCGCATTGCTGGAGAAGCTCTTAATTTTTTAAATTAGTTACTCTCTCGATCTCATGATTATTTACATGGTTATCACATTTTAATATTATTTACATATTTTAAAAAATAAAATATCAATATATATATATATATATATATATATATATAATTGCAATAATATACATATAGTATTTATTTATTTAATTAATTTGTGTGAAAATGAAGTGTGCAGGTATCGAGGAAGTGAGTATATAATTACTCCCTCCGTCCATGAAAATTAGTCCATGTTACCTTAAATAGTCGTCCATAATAAATAGTCTACCTATCCAAAATGGAAAATTTTCAATCATTATTTTTATTTTTTTATACACATATACTAATTTTTACACATCACATTAAATATTTTATTAATAATTAACACTTCTTTATATTAATACACTCACTTTTACACATTAATATCAATTTTTTTTTTAATAACCGTACACAATTAAGGTAGACTAAATATCATGGATCGAAGGAGCATTTGTTTACGTTTTATATCTGTTTCCAGGGTCCCTGGTGTTACATCTTTCAAATGATTGATATTCATTGCAGCCTTTACGAGTAGTGACAGAAGTTAACTAATGTTATATGAATGATTAATTAATTAATTAATTAATTAGAAATAAATAAATAATAATAAAAAATTGGATGTGTAGGAAGATGAGAAGAATAGGCTGTCGGAAATGACAGGATTGGATCAGAAGCAGATAAACAATTGGTTCATCAATCAGAGGAAACGACACTGGAGGCCTTCTGAGGACATGCGCTTTGCTTTAATGGAAACCTTTGATGATGCTGCAGGATCATCCATCCTTTTTGATCCTACGCCTGCACCTACTTAATAATACTAATACACACTATCACTATCACTACACATTCATTTACCTATCACTACATGGATCGATCTTTTTCTTTACTTTATTTCTCTCTTGAATCCTCCTACATATGTGTATCTTATTATTTAATTACACACTAATTTCCTTGATTTTCTTTAGAAACTGGCCTAAAAATTGATTGTATCCACTTATATACTCGCTCCGTCTCTTTATAAGTTATTCATATTTTTTTGGTACGAATATTAAAAAATATATAAAAATATTAATATAATACATGTGATGTGATATAGAAAAGTAAAAAAGTAATAAAAAATAGTGTAAATGTATTGAAAATAATAATAAAGAAATGAATAGTAGTTTCATAAAAAGGTAAAAAATAAAAATAAATGAGCTACATATAGTGGAACAGACGAAAATGACAAAATGAGCAACTTATAGTAGGACGGAGGGAGTACAATAATAAAAATATTTTGATATATTTATTTTTTGTAGTTTTCAATATTAATATTAGTTAGAAACAATATTTTTTAATATATAAAAAATATTAATCTGCAATATTAATATTAATTGTTTTTTTCCCTACGAACTGAATCTAATATCATTTAAAGAATAAAAAAACATCAATATATTTTGACATAAAATATAAAAAGTAATATAGTTTATGTAAATTTATCATAAATATAGAATATATTTAAATATTTTTGTTAAAGTTATGCATTGTTATTAAATTTTTATAATTTTTAAGTTTACCGTCCATATATATTTATATATAACCATCGGTTTCTATATATCAAGACCAACATTTTCTTTCAATCTTGCTTGTATGCATGATTCGTACAGTTAGTTCAATTACTCCTCATGATGCCTGAGTTTCAAATTAACTAGGTTATGTGCTTTTCATGCTTGATTATTTTTCTTAATTTGGCAGATTATTTGGAGAGGATTTCCTGCCGAATACATCAAGTATTAATTAGTTTGAATTATGAATGGTGAATATATAGAGAAAGAGATATATATGGATTACCTCGAAGAGGAAGAAGGTGTGTTAGTGACCATTGATTTGAATTTGGAGATCACAGACATGGACTCTCGTATAGCCGATGGATGGAGCATGCAGATTTCCGCGAGTTTATTTCTTCCAAGTGAAAATTCTAAGGGTATGTTTGTTTTAGAATTTAAGTGTGCGTGGCAAGTTATGATTTTGAAATCCTGGGATGATAAATCTTAATGAATAGTATGTAAAAATATATGTTTATTTTAGAATTTTGGCAGGATAGGATATTAATTTATGTCAAATTAAAGTGTGAAATGATAGATATAATAATAGGAATATTTATGTGTTGATTGAATTTGAGATTTAAAAATCAGATGTTAAATCTCAAACTCGTGTGAACCGTGATCGCAAAGTCATACGTCCATTCGAGTGAATCCCAAAATAAATATATGCTAACAAATTTTGGGATTGGCACTACAAAAAATACGCAAATTACCGACCGAAAATTAGCGACCGACTTTGACTAATGGTCAAAAAGACCATTTTCCGATCGATTAGCGACCGCTAATATCAAAATAAATTAGCGACCGCCAGTAGTCGGTCGCTAATTTGGTCAGTCATTAAATTAGCGACCGAAAAAGCGGTCGTTAATTTATTTTGATATTAGCGACCGCCTAAACAGTCGCTAAATTTGGAATCCAGAAGCAGGTAGGTGGACAATTATTGCCCGATTCGATGTTTATTATTAGCGACCGCTTTGGCGGTCGCTAAATTTCGAATATAGAACAGCTTTTACCCTTTTCATTTCTTTTCATTCGCGAAAAATTACAACCCCCCCAACCTTAAAAAAATCTCTCAAATGTGAAGAAATATTGTTTCAACGTGTTGGTTGCACTCTTTCGGGTCAATTGTCACATTGTGCTCGTTGCTTCAATTTGACCTTATGTTTTTACATTTTTACCGTTTAATTTCTAATGTTGAATAAAGTTTATTTTCTTGATAAAATACATGTTAGATATAAAGCATAATTTGTGTGTTCGATTTGAGATAAGTTTAGCATTATTTGCATGCATGTTGTACATTAATTATTTATGGATATATCTATTTTTATTGGAGATTAATCCTAATTTTGTTAGAATTTTGTTGTGTAATTGATGTAATTGTGTAATTGATGTATGATTATATATAGTAGATTTTTTGTTTTAAAAAATCGAATATGCTTGTTTACCGTCGAAACTCTGGCGATTTTTTTTATAATTCTAATGTGATATATTTTTAATTTAAATCAGATGGAACTCCCTGATCGTCGTTGGATGTATCAAATACCTCGTCTGATACAAGGATTGATCAACCCTGAATTTAACGAGAACATTGATGAGTTTATTAAGTTTGCCTCTCGTAATCCACACTGCATGGATAGGTATGGTCGGATTAGATGTCCTTGTTCAAGAAAAAAGTGCGGTAACATGAGATTTTTTTAGCATTGATGAGGTTAAAACTCATCTCGTGATGTCTGGTTTTACTCCATACTATTGCAATTGGACCGTACATGGCGAAACCCGGTGGAATTATAATCTTGAACAGTGGTTGCCTTCTATGATCAGTTTTATAGTGGTGGAGGTGAGAGATTTGAAATTGGTGGTGTTGACATGGCGAACTAATACGTCGGTTTCAGAAATAATCCCTAAGGCTTGCCAAGTCTCCAGAGCCCATCCTAGCTGGGGAAGGACCAGAGCTCGCCCGCCTGTGGAAGGCCCAGAGCTCGCCCGACTGTGGTACATCACTGTGCGATATTTTGGAATCTGGTCAAGGCTCGGGAGCTCGCCCTTTGTCAGCAGAACCCCGGTGGCGCACTCTTTTTCCCCTCCGTCCGGTTTATCCACAAGGGTGGTTTACGACGAGGTTTTTAATGAGGCTCATCTAGTCTAAGGCATAGTAGTAGGACGAGGCGTGATAGGGGAAACAGTGTGAGAGATCAAGACGAGGGTAAGGAACCCTCGTCAACACCGGAAGCCATATAGGCTCGTAAGGTGCCGTCTCACATTCGCACACCTATAAATAAGACCTCTCTTGTACTATTCAGGGACTCTCTCATTTTTTTCACACAATCAATACAATCTTCATTGCAATATTTCTCTCTCTAAATTCTCTACTCTCCCTCCTTAAGAACATAAAATCATAAGATTATTGTTTGGTAGAATTAATCCATCGTAAAGCCACATAAACGAACACAATCAGTAAATTCTATCAACAATTTGGAGCTAGAAGGAGGGTGCCCTTCGAACCTGAAAATAAAAAAAAATTCAAGAACGAAACGTTAGAGTTTGCTTGAAGATTTGAAGATTCGAAG
Source organism: Prunella vulgaris (assembly GCA_026898435.1). Classification (NCBI taxonomy): domain Eukaryota; kingdom Viridiplantae; phylum Streptophyta; class Magnoliopsida; order Lamiales; family Lamiaceae; genus Prunella; species Prunella vulgaris. The sequence continues at coordinate 280,293 of JAPKLY010000353.1, read as the reverse complement.
ATGTTCTTGATAAAACTCAAGAACACTTGAAGATACACATACATCTTCATCCCTTGAACGAAGAACACAGATTTCCGGACAAAAACCCGAGTTTTCGGATTTCGCAAAATCTGCCCGAAACAAGTTTTCAAACGCTCGCGTGCACATGAATAAACCGAATTTCGGATAATTCGTCACACGCGAGGCTAGACGAAAACTTGCACAGCTCCACCTAAGCTGGACAACCGCCACTCCGGCGACCTCCATCACCCCGGCGACCTCCCTCCACCTCGGCGACCTTCAGCAAGCTACCCCCTCCAAAACCCAAAAATGGCTAACACTCGAGCCGCCAAGGGACAGGCCTCCGCAGCTGCGGGAAGGTCTAAAGGGGGTGATCAAAACCAGGCCGAGGTGGAGACCTCACGCCAGGTGGTGGAGACATCACAGCCACCTCCCCAGAAGAGCACCGCAGCTCCGCGACCTCCGCGAGTTGCGGTGACCCAGGAAGACTAGGCCCCCGCTCTGAGGGACCTGGTCAGCAATCCTGACGAGCTCCAACGCACCATTGCGACCCTACAGAGGTTGCAACAGCTACAACAGGACGAACTCGCCCTGGTACCCAGACGAGTCCCAGCTGCTGAAGCCTGGGAGCAGACCAGGCCCACTCAGGGTACCCAGACTCGGGGAGACTACATCATACTCCCCACCGAATAGAAGGCGAGCTCGGCACAAGCTCGCCAGCGCAGGGAGAGGATCGGCAAGGCCAAAATGGTGGAGGAGGGTCCCGCTCCTTACACTGGAAGGGAGTCGGCCTACACCGGGGCATCTGGCACCCACCAATCTTAAAGGAGAGAGGTTCTCCAAGGCCGTCTGGGCCCGAGGTACGGGGAGAATGAGCAGACGGCTGCCCCAGATGCGTCCCATGGGGACTCCGACCAACAGCCACGCAGATCAGCCCACGAAAGGCTGAGGAGGCCCGCCACTGACTGACTAGACCCCCACGGCGGACGCCAATTCCAGCCCGCCACTGAGAGGTCACCCCAGAGTTAGGCACCTCGGGGACGTGTGTCCGCGAGACGCACGACCTTTGAGCACCCTCCGCCGGAGGTGACCCGAGATGACGAGCTGACCTCACTGAAAAAGGCCGTTGAAATGCTACAAGCATAAGTAGCAGCCAAGTCTGGCGGACTTGACGCCACGACTCTCCTCACCTCTCCATTGGCACCCGCCATCCTCCGCGCACCGGTCCAGAAGAAAATTCAATTCCCGGTGATGTCCGCATACGAAGGCGAGTCGTACCCGAAAGTCCACCTGGCCAAGTACGCGGACTTCATGATTTCGGTCGGCGCCACCGACTCCACCCAGTGCAGGAACTTCCCGCTGACCCTAGGGGATCGAGCTCACCGATGGTTCTCTTCACTCGCCCCGGGGTCAATCTGCTCATTTGGCCAACTCTCGCGGGAGTTCCTGGCCCATTTCTCTGGGTTCGGATCCTACCTTACCCAGAAGCACCGACTCGCCAACATCCACCAAAGCGAGAGCGAGACCGACCAATAGTACTTGGAAAGGTTCGACAAAATTCTGCTGGAAGGCGAGCCGGTAAGCGAGGATACCAAGGTCGTCGCAGCGATGACCGGACTCAGGAGGGGCACCGACCTCTGGAAGGAGATGCACCTCGCATGTCCCAACACTTACAGTGAATTCCGCCACAAGGCGGGGGTGTTTGTGGCTATGCAGGAGGCACTACTGAAAGAAGTTGGTGCCCACGAGGAAAGGAAGCCCTACGGGAAGAAGTCCGGGGGCACCTACAAAGCTCCCCAAAACTTAAAGGCCTTTGGCGAGGGAGACGAGCTCAAAGAAAAGCTTAATCAGGTCCTCAATGTCTCCGTTGACCACGTCTTCACTGCCGTCAAAGGCAAGGCCATGCTGGAGGAGCCAAGGCGGATCCGCCAGGACCGCACGAAGCTCAACCCCAATAAATTCTGTGCCTACCATCAGGTCATCGGCCACTTCACCAGCGAGTGTCGAGACCTACTAAAGCAACTCTGGAAATTTTACGAGGAGGGGAAATTGGCCGAGTTCGTGAAGAAAGCCCCAGCTAAGAGACCGAGGTTCGAGAGGAGGGCTACCTCCGATGACGAGGAAGAGGAAGCAGACCAACCTGGTCCCCACAACAGACGGAGAGCACCTCCCCAACCTCAGCAAAACATGGAGCCCACCCGGGAACTCTTGGTTCTCGAGGAGGAGATCGGAGCTGCAAGAGGTCTCCAGGACGGGGGATTCTCCATATCCAGGAGAAAGAGGAAGGTCGAAATTCGGGCCATAAACCAAGTCCAGGAGGGCAGCTCCGGCCCCAAGACCGTCTCGCGACTTACTGACGGGCTGACATTTTCCTCGGCGGACCTGGAAGGGGTACTGATGCCCCACAATGACTCATTGGTGATAACCGCCAACATCATGAACGTCCGAGTTCACAGGCTACTTGTGGACACCGGCGCATTCACCAACATTCTCTTCAAATCCTCCTTGGATGCCTTAGGTGATTTTGAGTCGTATCTGGAACCTAGCAATGCTAGGATAGTGGGGTTCGGAGAGGCTGTAACCGTCCCCCTAGGTAGTGTTAGGTTGAGCGTCCAGCTTGTATCGGCTGAGGATCCCGAAAGGAGACTGACTAGGCTCATAGATTTCCTTGTTGTCGACCAGCAGTCCTCCTACAACGGGTTCCTTGGCCGCCCATTTATTAATGAATTCAAAGTGGCGTGTTCGACCTACTACTACTGTTTGAAATTCCCAACCCCGAAAGGTGCCGGAACTATAAAAGGTGACCAGAAAAAGGCCCGAGAGTGTTTACTCCAGATCAAAGATGACCGGGTCAAGAAGTCTGTTACACAGGTCCACATCCTCGAAGTGGACGTACAGATTCCTGCAGACGAGCCAAACATTCTAGACGTCATCTCGGTCGAAACTGAGATGATGGAGGTAGGCGATTTGCCAGAAATCAACCAAGGCACTGGACCTATGCAAGACACACAACCGACACCAATGGAGGACTTGGAAGAAACCCAAGTGTTGGTACCTGCGCAGGGGCAGCAGCCTACTCCCATAGAGGTAGCTGATGAGGCCCAAGGTGGGGGACCTGCGGGAGGTCAAGAACCAACACCAATGGACGTTGACCCAACTCCCCAAGTCACCACACCATCCCAAGTTGACAAACCACCGGAGGTGCTCACAGCTGACGAGCCCGCCCAAGCTGAAAGCCAACCCGATGACATCGAACCGCGCATAGGCCACGAGCCCGCGCAGATGTCACAAGTAGAGTGGGACGAGTTCATCAGCGACCCGAGATGGAAAAGTCAAAAGAGAAAAGCCACCCCCATGGAAGAGTTGACGGCACTCCCGGTGGACCCGGAAAGGGACTTAGAACTTTTCATCGGTTCTGAGTTACCAAAACCGTACCGGTCGAGGATGGAGCTGTTCTTAATGACCAACCTGGACGTGTTTGCCTGGTCCCACGAAGACATGAAGGGAATCCCGTTGGAACATGCTTGCCACAGGCTTAACATAGACCCGAGGAGACCCTTAAGCCAAAAGCGAAGGAAATATGGACCAGACAAGTACGCAGCTCTAACAGTTGAGGTGGAGAAGTTGTTAGACAACAGGCTCATCAAGGAAGCTTTGTGTCCGCAGTGGGTCGCGAACCCTGTCCTAGTGAAGAAACACAATGGGACATGGAGACTATGCATCGACTTCACAGACCTAAACAAAGCATGCCCGAAGGACAACTTCCCACTGTCTCACATCGATCAGCTGGTGGATAGCACCGCAGGCCATGAGATGATGACGTTCATGGATGCTTTCGCGGGATATCACCTGATAGCTCTACACCCAGATGACCAGGAACACACGGCGTTCTACACCAACAAGAACATGTATTGCTGGGAAAGGATGCCGTTCGGACTCATCAACGCCGGAGCTACCTACCAAAGATTGGTGAACAAAATGTTTGACCAACACATTGGCGAATCCATGGAGGTGTACGTGGATGACATAGTTGTCAAGAGTTTGAGAAAGAAGGACCACCTGGACCACCTAAAATAGACCTTCGACATACTGCGCCACTACAACATGAAGTTGAACCCAAAAAAGACCAGCTTCGGCGTACACTCCGGAAAGTTCCTGGGGCACCTAGTTAGCCAGTTTGGAATTGAAGTCAACCCAACACAGGTCCAATGCATAATCGAGATGGATATACCCGATTCCGTCCAAAAAATTCAAAGACTGACTGGGTGCTTGGCAGCCCTGAATAGATTCATCTCCAGGTCCGGCGACCGAAATCATCCATTTTTCGAGGCAGTTAAGGCAAACACACGGAGGTACAAAGAGGCGGCCAAAGCCAACAAGCTCCACCTCAAAAACTACTTCGTCTGGACAAATGAATGCCAACGAGCCTTCGAAGATATCAAAACATACCTGGCGGATACACAGGTCCTGTCGAAGCCAATACCTGGAGAGAAGCTGTATCTGTAACTAGCCGCGTCGGAGGTGGCCATCAGCTCCGTCCTGGTCCGAGAAGAGGCGAAAACACACCTACCATTGTACTACGTGAGCCAAGTCTTACATGAAGCTGAGTTGCGGTACCAACAGAGAAGCTGGCTTATGTACTGGTGATGAGTGTTAGAAAATTGAGGCCTTACTTCTTTGACCACCCAGTAGAGGTGCTGACAACGTTCCCACTACGTCAAATACTACAGCGCCCGGACACCGTCGGACTCCTGCTGAAATGGTCACTGAAGATCAGCCAATACGGTATAACCTACGCACCCCGAACAGCGATCAAGGGACAAGCACTTGCCTACTTCATCTTCGAGCTAACTTTCCCACAAGATCCGACGAGGGGGCGTATAGCTCTGTGGCATCTGTACGTGGACGGATCATCAACTAGCATAGCAGCAGGCGCCGGCGTAGTCCTGATCAGCCCAGACAGACAAGTTTTCACCTCCGCAATTCGGTTCGACTTTCGAGCAACCAACAACGAGGTGGAGTATGAAGCGTTGATAGCATGACTTAGGCTATCATTAGCTGTGGGGGCAACCAATCTTCAAGTTTTCGGAGATTCCCAGCTAATAATATCTCAAGTCCGGGGGGAATATGAGGCAAAAGACCAGCAGATGATGACTTACCAGAAGATAGCGGCGCATCTGATCTCGATGTTTATGCAGGTTTACATCAATTAGATACCGCGGCTAGAAAACACACAAGCAGATGCTCTAGCCCGGCTAGCTACTAGCAACGGCGAAGCCGAATTCACGGAGGTTGTGATCACCACACTGAAAAACCCCTCGACGTCCGATTACAAGATAAATCAAACCTCGAGCGGGGGGCAGGAGGACAGTGAAGGTGGTGAAGATTGGTGCACTCCAATCAAAAAATACCTAACAGACGGAACAACCCCCGTGGACACCTGGGAAGCTAGCCGATTAGTAAAGCTAGCTGCCAGATATACGCTGCTGGATGGCCAACTCTATAAACGTGGATTTTCTCTACCCCTGCTCAAATGCCTAACTAGGAAGTAGGGGTCCGAAGTGTTAGAAGAAATTCACGAAGGGATTTGTGGGAGTCACGCTGGGGGGCAAGCATTGGCATACAAGACGATCAGACAGGGCTACTACTGGCCCACTCTTCGCAAAGATGCCATCAGCTTCGCTCGAAGGTGCCGAAAGTGCCAACTTTTCGCACCTAACATTCACTCCCCAGCCAACCAGCTGAAGTCGGTGTTCAGCCCATGGCCTTTCACGAAATGGGGAATCGACTTGATCGGCCCATTTCCACCTGGTAGAGGCGGTGTAAAGTTTGTTGTCGTAGCAGCAGACTACTACACTAAGTGGGCTGAGGCCGAAGCTCTCACAACCATAACCCAAGAAAGGATGATCGGCTTCATTTGGAAAAACCTGATCTGCAGGTTTGGACTCCCGCAGTCGGTCATCACTGATAATGGAAGGCAGTTCGACGGACAGAAGTTGAGGGACTTCTGCAGTTCATGGAACATCAAGAAGCACTACTCAACTCCATATCACCCCCAGTCGAACGGCCAGGTCGAGGCGGTGAACAAGATCCTGAAACACATATTGAAGCTCCGCCTCGAAGAAAAGAGGGGGAGCTGGGCAGACGAACTCCCGGAGGTCCTATGGTCTTATAGAACTTCCTATAGGGCCAGCACCGGGGAGACCCCGTTTGCCCTAGCCTTCGGGACTGAAGCCGTAGTCCCGGTTGAAGTCCAGAACAAGACTTGGAAGGTGGTGGGGTATGATGAAGAAAAGAATGATGAAGCCTTGGCAGTAGAAAAGGATCTGATCGAAGAGACCAGAGCTTCGTCAGAAATGAAAAACGCCACCTACAAGCGCAGAGCGGAAAAATATTACAACTCTCAGGTCCGAGACCGAAAATTCAAGGTCGGAGACCTGGTGTTAAAAAAGAAATTGATGGCCCCACCAGGTGTATTCAGTTCAAACTGGGAAGGACCATTCCGGGTCACCGCAGCCTGGCCAAACGGTACCTATGATCTAGAGACGCAGAAGGCAAAGCTTCGTCATACACCTGGAGCTCGACACATCTAAAAAAGTTCTACCAATAGACTAGAATCCTGTAATAGACTAGTCGAATGTTTGCATCAGAAATGTCGATGGCAACCGATGTAAATTACACCACTATGAAAAGTTAGAAAAAATTCAGAAAGATTCCCAAGTGTTTGGACCTGTGCAGCTCTCCAACCGGGCGAGCCTCACCAGGTCACCCACTGCTCCAAAGAACTCATCGAGCCCAGCTCGCCCACATACTCAAAAATCCTCAATGCACAAGGACCAAGGTCCCAAACGTTGTAATTAAATAGCTCGAAGGCAAAGGCCAAAGTGCCCAAGGTCGCGAAGGTACCCTCCTTAAAGGGTTGCTAAGCACCTACTGCCATAAGTTAGAAAAATTCGCAAAAAAGACGAAGAAACATCTAAGGCAAGGTTCACGAAACCCAATGGCCCAACGTGAATCAATCGAAGTGCAGTTCACTGGCCTAAGTGGCCTAAGACGAACGATTCGCGGCCCTAAGCGGCATAAGACGAAGAATAAGCACTCTCAAGACAGAGGTACAATTCGTAGTCGTAAGTGACGTAAAACGAACGATTCGCTTCTCAAAGTAGAGTAAGACGAACAATTATGTACCAAGAAAATAAACAAAAACGAGCTATTTAAGAAATTATAACGTAAAAGCGCAAAATGCATAAATGGAAAGAGTTAGACAAAAAATGCTCGACTTCTATTCAAAAGATACTTAAGAAATTTTCAAGTCAAAAATATACTTGAAAAAATCCTAAGTATAAGTAGCAGTGCTGGCCACAAGGGCCGACCAGCTAGCCATCTTTGAACTTCAAAAAAGCTCCTTCTGGGCGAGCTGCACAAGCCTGGCGAGCTAAATCTACTTGAACAAAAAAAAGCAAAGGCTACAAAAATGGAGCTCCTTCTGGGCGAGCTTCACAACCCGTCGACCTACTACAGGTTGGAAAGTAAAAACTAAACTAAGAAAGCAATAGTAAAGAAGGCCTAGCGCTCGGGGTCGGCGACCTCTGGAGTAGGGGCGACCTGGCGGATGGGCATGGCAAGCTCGACATCAGAAGTGATGTTCCCGGAGAGTCCGCTTGTGCCGAGCTCGCTGATATTTATCATCGCATCCCCGCAGACCTCCTGCATCTGCTCCATTGTCGGCGGGGCCTCGCCTCCAGCATCCCCCTCGGCACCTTCAGTCTCTTGGGCGAGGTCAGCAGTCAAGACCTGCTTCGTCTGGATAAGGTTGAATTTTTGACGAGCAGCGTCAAGATTGATCCCATAACCCGCGAGGTCTCCTATATTCAGCTCCGTGCCAGGGGGAATCGAGGACTTCTCCAGGCAATCCTCAAACTCGCTGACGAGGGCTTCCCACTCACTGTCATTGTTAATCCGCGCCCATTGGAAGGAACGGATAACCTCAGCAAAGCAGAGCACGAAGCCCTTGTCGGTGGCGACCACCTCGGCGAGCTCAAGTGCCTCGAGTGAGATGGCGGTGTCAGAACGGCTCCTGAGCTCGGCGATCTCCAGAGCCTTAGCGGTGACCTCTTCGCGTAGCTTCCGGCACTCCTCTGAGTTCCCTTGGCTCTGATCACGGAGGAGCCCTACCTCAACCCGGGACAGGGCGAGCTCCTCCTCCCGAGTGGCGAGTGTCCGGCGAGCTTCCTCCAGCTCGGCCTGTTGTTGGTGGAGGTCGGCCTGCAGTTTTTCTGCTTTTTTGATAGCAAGCCGCTCCGCCTCCAGTAAGGCCTTCGCCTTGGTCTCCGCCCTCGCGAGCTCCTCGAGGGCCTTTTTTCGCTCGTCGCCCACCTTGGTCAGCGCCTTCTTCGCATCATGGCGAGCTCTATCAGCGGCGGCGACATCATCGCTGACAAGCTGGGCCGCCGCCATCGCTGCACAGGCGTAGTGCATCGCCAATCTCGCCTTGTCGGCGGGCTTCTGCCTCTCGATCATGCCGAGCTCTGAGGCGGAGAGGTACTTGGGGGCCTCAGTAAAAACCCGGCGAGCCACCCCATCAGGAAGGTCCCTCGACGAGCTCAGGGCCTTACACCGCTCGGCGATGTGGAGGGATTCAGGCCGCTGCGGAAACTCGGCGGGAGTATACCTACACAATACTCAAATCAGTTAGCAAAAAATATAGAAATTGCCAAGGCTTCCAACTTCAAAAGAGGTCGCCCACTTACCCAAACCTATCGGGATTAAGCCCAAGCAGGGTATCATCCCGAATAGGGACCCCGTAGGGAGGCGGCGAGGGCGCACTCTGAGGAGTTGGAGACGCTTGAGAAGGTTGAACAGCAAGTGCTCGTCCTGGCCCCGCTTGGCTTGATCTGGAGCCGCCCTCAGCCCTAACTCGCTTGGTGGGGCGAGCCTCTTCCTCACTCACTCGCGAGCCATCCCCTCGGTGGAGAGCTCGCCTCGTCTGGGGAGGTGGAGGGGCTTGAGCGCCCCGGTCGAGGTCCGAACCTCGGTCGGCCCCCTTTTTAGCAGCGGCGACCTTCTCCTTCGTTGGGGGAGGCGCCGAGGTCCTCTGATAGCCCGAGCCCCCAGTCTTATCAGCGGCTTTGGCGAGCTCGAGCTTCTTGGTGGCATCCAGGACCGCCCCCGAGGGGATACCTTCCCTCCCTGGGCGAGGCTTGCCCATCCTGAGTTGCCGAGCTAAGAAATAGTATGCTTCAAGAACTTTAACAGGTGGGAGCTCGGCAGTAGGACCTACACCTGCACAAGATGATCAAGTAAGTACCGCGACCTTGACATATGAGACAGCGGGCTATGGGAACTTCATAATCGAAGATTTTGAAACCTTGAGCGGCGAGGTGGTGTGGCGAAGTGATGAGGTCGGCGAGCCTGCGGCAGTGGTGTTGGCACAAGTGTTCGATCTCACGATCCTTCTTCTCCCTCAAGCAACACACCGTCCGCACAAACTCGAAGCCAATCGAAACCTCCGGTTTCCCACGGCTCGACTTGTGGCGCTTCAAACCTGCAAAAAGATAGATTAGATCAGTAATCTAATCCAACGCACACACACTAAGATATGCCACCTACAGCTCGCCTCCCCATATGTCTCGGGAGTAGGGATACGCCCTCCACGACCATCAGAAGCTCGCCAATCCCCCCCGATAAAGAAGAACTGCTCCTTTCAATCCCAAATTTTATTGGGGAGGTCGCCTAAAAATTGCCCCCCAAGCGAGCTTGGAAAGAATAATATCCCTTCCCCTCCCTCACTTGTCTGATCACGATGAAGAGCTCGTTGATCTCTGCCGTACTCAGCCGATTTTCATAGCCCTCGAGGCCGAAGACGGTCAGGGCTGCCAACAGATTGCTCCATGCGTTCGGAGTGAGTTGGGTAATGGCGAGGCCCGTGTCCGCCAAAAACTGCCCAATTATGGGGTGGAGGGGAAGGGTGACCCCAGCCTTCAAAGTGTGATAGTTCATGGCTGTGAGCCCGGCAGGGGGGAGGTCGGCTCGCTCTTTCTCCTCAGTTAGATACATAAAAATGTCCAGCGGGATACGGAACCGCCTCCGAATGTCCGGAAGGGCGAACTATCTCATGATGCTCTCCACCCCGCTGGCCTTAAGGTCAGACTTGCCAGTGACTTTTCGAATCGGAGCTCGCCGGGGTAGGGGAAAGCTCGCCCCGTGGGTTCTCACATATTCACCCCAGTCGAACTCGTTCACGACCTCGGCAGAGACTCGATGTTCAGGGAGCTTGGGAAAGGGAAAGTCGATGAAACTGAGGTATTCATAAGTGACCTCCGTCCCCATATCCTCGCCGACCTCTTCGTCGACCTCGCGGGCCAGCTCGCCAGCAAGGTCGCCAGGCCCAACCTCGGCGACCTCCTCCTGGGCCCCAATCTCGGCGGCCTCCTCTTCAATGGGGGTCGCGGCTCCTCCGTGAGCTCGCTCTGAGTAATCCCAGAGTTCGCGGAAGGGCGATTCCTCACCGGAGCTAGTAGCTTGCTCGCTGGAGTCAGAACGAACTGACCCCAAGAGCTCGCTACTGTCCGGGAAGGTTTCGGAGCTCGCCCCAGAGCTCGAGGAGAGGACCACATGTGCTGCTCGGGGGTGTGAAAGGTCATCGGTCATTTGTTCTTCCCCAAATCGAGATTCGGAGGGGTTCGACTTGAAGAATTTTTAGACATAATGTAGGCGTCCAGAAACAGGAAAGAAGAAAGAAGGGAAATCCGGGTTTCTAACTTGGGAGATGTTCGGGGACGCGTCTGAAGCAGAGGAATGATCGCCAGAAATGTGCTCTGAGAAGTGAGGAAGCAAAAGTGAGGAAATTCCTCATTTCCGCCTATTTATAGACGCTGGGCGCGAGCTCGAAATTCCCGAAAGACCAGGGACCTTTTTGCAAAGAATTTGAAAAGTTATCATTATTATGGGCGGGAATCGAGACACCAAGAGATTTGCGTGAAGCTTGGGATCCCACACCGTGTCAGCCGAAGCGACCTCCGAGGCACAGCTCGCCTACTAGCTGGGCACCCCCCGGAAATAGTTTGCCAGACCTCAAGTTCTCCAGCTCGCCCACACATTGGACAAAGTCATGATGCGCGCGAGCTGGGGGGCAAATGTTGACATGGCGAATTAATACGTCGGTTTCAGAAATAATCCCTAAGGCTTGCCAGGTCTCCAGAGCCCATCCGAGCTGGGGAAGGACCAGAGCTCGCCCGACTGTGGTACATCACTGTGCGATATTCTGGAATCTGGTCAAGGCTCGGGAGCTCGCCCTTTGTCAGCAGAACCCAGGTGGCGCACTCTTTTTCCCCTCCGTCCGGTTTATCCACAAGGGTGGTTTACGGCGAGATTTTTAATGAGGCCCATCTAGTCTAAGGCATAGTAGTAGGACGATGCGTGATAGGGGAAACAGTGTGAGAGATCAAGACGAGGGTAAGGAACCCTCATCAACACCGGAAGCCATATAGGCTCGTAAGGTGCCGTCTCACATTCGCACACCTATAAATAAGACCTCTCTTGTACTATTCAGGGACTCTCTCATTTTTTTCACACAATCAATACAATCTTCATTGCAATATTTCTCTCTCTAAATTCTCTACTCTCCTTCCTTAAGAACATAAAATCATAAGATTATTGTTTGGTAGAATTAATCCGTCGTAAAGCCACATAAACGAACACAATCAGTAAATTCTATCAACAGGTGGTTCGAGCCGTGATTCGCCTACTCTATGCTCTGAGACACCGGTGGATGAATTCCAAAGCTATCATACGATGATCGATGAGTCTGGTTTGGGTGGTCACCACAATGCCATGGAGGAGGAACCAAATCCTGGTTCGCAGAAATTTTTTGAGATGCTTAAATCTGTCGATCATAAGTTGTTTCCTAGTTTTGATACTGAGACACAATTATCATTCAATGCTCAGATGTTGTGACACGACCCAACTCCCACAACTCAACAACAACTAACTACGACGACTTTTATAGAAAACGACTCGTGCGCACGTGCAATTTTTTTTTTTAACAGAAAGACAACTCCTTTAACATTTCTAAATAAAATAAGAATGACTCATAAAATACAATACAATATATTACAAAATGACTCATAATACAAGTTCACGGTACAGCCCAGCAGGTCGTCATCTATGTACACAACCACTCAAAACCTTCAGGAGCTCCACAACTTGTCCAGTAGCACCACGACGTCACAAATCAGTAAGTTCGCCTACAATGCATAAACTATGTGAGATTTATAAATCTCAGTAAGCTGAAATTATGCATGACATGAAGTTTCTCTCAAAAATCCTTCCCATGCACAATGCACTCCATTTGAAACATCAATTTATTTCTGAAATACTTATTAAGGGCCCCTGACACACTGTTATGCACCGGCACGAGCACAAAGCTCCAATAAATGTATATATAATCAAGTGGCCACTATAAGTATGCCCAACATGAGGACCACCCTCCTGTGGCCATACAAGGGTCTCCCCCATCGCGCCCCTTATGACCACCAGGAAGTATCCCTCCCCGTCAAGACATACGGTGAGGATCCATCCCTCTAACGGCCTAGCGAGACCCATCACCAAACATGGCCTCCTATCCGTTCAGAAGTCCCCTCTAATATAAACACACCATAAATATAGACGTTGGCACACGCTAGGTAGCCTACGCTAGGTTTCCCTAGGTCGCTCCTTCCCAGGTCGCCCCTTCCGCCCTCGATGTATAATCAGTGGCCAATCACACCAAGTTTGAAATCTTTCACATGTTGATGCATGATATGCATGATGCTCGTGCAATTAATGTCACTTAACAAGATTCACAGGTTATTGAACTCACAGGTTCAGTCCACATCAACTATGGAGCTCACAGACTCCTTTTACGACACATGTAGAGCTCACAGGCTCATTGCACATCATATACAAAGCTCACAGGCTCATTTCATATAACACAGAATATAAATCACATATTACAATCCACTTAAATCCACATATTATCACTTAAACATAAATAATTCATAAAATAATATGTTTATGCATCGTAGTTGCAAATGAATTTCTACTGACCTCGAGTCCGCACGACATCGATAATTCTAATCTTTAAACCACCTTTCGTCTTTCAATATCGAATCTAATAAAAATACTATATATATGTATTATTTTCAAATTATTAACAACTTTAAATTGAAACTTTGTATGATCATTCTAATATTTCTAGACACAAACCATTACTCAATTATTACAAGAAACATATACTAACACTTTAAGGTAATGACCGATGTCTCGTTAATAACACTAACGGATTTACCCCATTTTAATAAAAATTATTACAATTCCATTTGAAACCTGCCTAATTTCCTTAAATAAATAGTAGCTCACCATCAAAATAAACCTCATAATTATACTTAATACAATACTACTAAAGTAGAGATAACAATCATGTTGAAGCAAAATATATGTTACCAAAAATCACTTGTTTCACACTAATTTAAATAGATACTCCCATTTCATTAGTTTCAGAATTAATTACATAAATCTTTATCGCAAAAGGAATACAAATCATTTATTCACCATAAATAAAAATTATAACTATTTATTATCTAACTCAAGAATGATAGATGTTGCAACCTAACAAACTAAAGAATTTGCTTTCTTATTACCATATATCCAAATTAAGTCCACAATTTAATATTAACACATACCTGTTAAGCTTCTCGCTGACCCCAAAGTTTTCTTGAGCAAAACCAATTTCCTTTTTCTAGCTTTGAGTCTCTATCTTTCCTCAAAGGAGTGAGGCTAACATGGTGTTAACAGAATATTCTAAAAAACTTATCCTATTAACTAAAGGCGGTGACTTAGTTATGAAGTTGTATTCTTAATAGTATGCTTAGATATTTATTTACTAGTATATTCTAATACTACTTGCTAATTACACACATCTGATATCCACGTGTATTTACAGGAAAATGATTTAAGTTACTCAAATTCATATATCATGAATAAGTTGTTTATTTATTTCCTTAGTTAATAATAGTACTACTATTATTATAATATTTCGTGGCACAAATACATTTAATACTTAAACAATCTACACTCAAGTTACACCACCACTATCCAAATAATTAACACAATACATTTATTTCACTGAAGTCTCAAATAAAAATAAACAAGAATTTTCTCATTAATAAACAAACAAAGACATATATCAATTCAATAAATAACTTAACATTTAAAAGTAAAATAATTAGAACAACATCACAAGTAACATATGAGTAATATAAAATGCACTCAAATAGTAAATATCATGATAATAGATTAAATTACACATAATCATAAAATATATTCAAGCGATTATAAATTAACAAATAAATAATTAAATTACACGAAACAAACATGTAAAGACTTATATGCTAACTCATCAAATTTAATTTAATACTTTTGAGCGAGATAATTATTACAAAATCACAAGTAGCATGTAAATAGTATTACGTTCGAACTACTTATAAACAACACGGTAATAATTAAAGTGCATATACATCACACAAATACATATGTTATTCATGCATATCCATATGTATAAGTATTGATTTTCATTAATATCATAAATCATCAACTTTTAGAAATTCTCAAATATTAATACTTAAATCTTGATATTCATATTATGATATTCTCACCTTTAATACATATGATAATATATAAATAATTTAAATATCTGAAGGCAAGATAAAATAACACAAGATTTCAATCAACATGTACAAAATAAAAATACACTTGCATAAAATGTACATGAATTATTAATAACTAACATTTTATTTATTTATTCATTCATACAAATTTAAAATCAACAATTCAAATAATAATTCATAATTGATAATTCAATGAATAATTAAATATTCGAAATTGAGCTTATAAATTAAATCAAGCATAATTAGATAATGGACATTTAACATAAAATACTAAAATTAAGTGAATTAATATAATTAATAATAAGCGAGAGTTTAGGATATCACATATTGTCCATCAAAACTGAAGGCAAAGTGAGTCACAAAGTCTACAATCAATTTGCAAAGTTGGTCAAATGGGCCCTACCTAAAGAGAACACAGCGCCAGAAAATTTCTATCAAAGTAAGAGGCTCTTGAAGGATATGGATTTACCATTTGAGAAGATTGATTATTGTACCAACGGTTGCATGCTATTTTGGGGCGACGACGAGAGCATCGATCAGTGCAGGATGTGCAACTACCATAGGTTCAAAGTTCAAACCCTTAGATCGTAGGAAGAAGACAGCTTTCAAGTCTATGTATTATCTTCACATCACTCCTCGTCTAGAGAGGTTGTATCAGTCGAGTGCCACTGCAAAAGACATGAGGTGGCATGCTGAGGAGTGTTCTGGTCAGAATTTCGGAGAGATACGTCATCCTGCAGACTCTAATGCGTGGAGACATCTTGATAGAGAGTTTTCAGATTTTGCGAGTGAGAAGAGAAATGTGAGGCTTGGCCTGTGCACAGACGGATTTGCTCCATTCGGTATGCACGGGAAGAAGTATTCGTTGTGGCCTGTGTTACTGACTCCGTACAATCTACCTCATTGGTTGTACATGAATCCTCAACACATATTTCTCACTGTCTTAGTGCCTGGTCCTCAGAATCCTAAGCATAACCTGGATGTCTACCTTCAGCCACTGATTAAAGAGTTGTTATATTTGTGGCATGCGGGAGTAGAGACATATGACGTGTACAGGAAGGAGAACTTCACGTTACGGGCTGCTGTTTTATGGACCATCAGTGACTTTCCAGCATATTCTATGTTATCTGGGTAGTCGACAACTGGAATCCTTGGTCGTAAACGTTGCTAAGGAAATATTCTTGGAAAGTTCCAACAGTAGCCAAGAGCTTGTCGCGAAACAGTACTTGAAATATTCCAGCAGCAATAAGGCACAAAGAGTCTCTGGAAAAATTCATTTTCCCATGAGTGAAATACCTAATCGCATGAATACAAGAGGTTCGCCCATAGTAAAAGAGAAACCGAATTAAAGACTTTTGACGTAAAAAGTTGCCTGAAATATTACTAAAATGGTCCAGCAACAGTGAAGTGTTTGCTGAGAACTCATTATTCGGAGATTCCTGCAACTTTAAAAAGCTTAAAGCCTATAATCAAACTTCTCTAAACCTAGGTGAAACATCATAGATTTTACTCCACACATTACCTATATTCAAAATGAATCCTATGAAATCGCATTTGATGCATCTATACCTGAGTACAAGGAAATACAAGCACAAAGAAAAGGACAGAGGGAAGACAGACCAAGTCGAGCTCAATTTACTTGCTTATACTGAAAGAATCCTGCAAAGTGTCTGATAGCCTGATGCTCCTTTATAAATAAACATCAGGCTATGGGGCAATTGTTGATATAAGAAATTGACCTGCAAGTTTAAGGAGGTAATTAGTCAAGCCGGATTATCGTGTCTAAAAGAGTCGATCGAGCACGAAGAAAGATCGAGGCTGAAAAAGACAAGTGACGAGTCACCAACTACTATGAAGCAGGTTGGTGAGTCACCAGCTTAGCAGGCTGGTGATGACCAGCAGCTTAGTATGAAGCAGACTGGTGACGGCACGTTGGTGACGACTCACCAGCTTATGATGAAGCATGCAGGTGCTACCTCGTGCTTGTAATCATATCCTTTCTAATAGAGGATTCTAAAATTCATTCCCAAACAACGTGTTGCTTACATTACAACGACCTACCTGCTTATCTATCTACTTTCTATATCAGCTATTGTTTGATAACATCTCCATTATTAACAACATAATACACATGTTCGAAAAATGATATCAACATGTCACATACTATATTCAATAATAACTCAAGCATTAATAAATTATACTGCAATAACAACTTAACAATACCTGAAGAACAATTTACTAATACTTGAAGGGCAACTTAATAATACCGAAAAATAAAATTTTGTAATACCCTAAGAACAACTCATAAATACGCAAGAAGAAATCAATTTATATAAAATTAAATAAAATAACACCTCTTAATTATAAATTTCTAATCGAATTTATAATGTATTAAATTAACAATATAAAATGCAACATAAAAAAAGCTATAAATTAACTTTTAAATAATATTTTCCAGAGGTTTTTTATGAAAATAAATACACCACTCACTTTATTGTAATATATATGCATACTTTTAACTTGAAAAATAGACGCATATGCCTTTAATGTGATGCTATTGAAAATCAACGAGAATGCTTAAAAGTAAAACTAATTAAAATATGAAATCTTCTAAAATTTAAGTAATACCTGAAGCACAATTTACTAATACCCAAAGAATAACTTAGTAATATCCGTAAAACAATTTATTAATATCTCAATTGCTAAAAAATATATAGTGCAACGTGTAATTGTATTTTTTTCAAAAAATTAAAATTAAAATCAAAATTGAACTTAAAATCCAAATTTATGATATACACCCAATTGCACAAAATTGTTTTGTAATATCTATACAAGAGAGAGCAGGGGAGGGGCAAAAAAATAGGAAACATGAAATAAGGGAAGAATTCAGAGAGGGTCATGGTTAATTGGGGAAAAAGAGATAGGTTTGGTCTTAGAAACCACCAAGTATCCCACGAAGATAGATACAATTAAAGCAACAAGAGATACAACAAAACCAAAGGCAGATGCTACATCCCAAGACCCTCCTCCTGATGCTTTGTAGTAGCCAGCAGGAGTCACCTCCATCGCCACCCAATCACAGCTCACTGTATAATGGGCAGACCCATGCCACGGATTTCCCTTGCTCGGGTACCACAGCGCAGCCGAAAACTTGCTCGATTGACCTATAGTGAATTGGGCATCCTGCACAACAATGAAAAATAATAAGCGTATGACAATCACTTCAAGTGATTTACTTGTTCTACAAAAAGATACTCCCTCCCGTCCCAGGAGAATTTGCATGTTCCTTTTTTTTTAAGTAGTGTGCAAATTGGTGTGTGGAATGAAGGTAGCATTAGTTGGTCACTATAAGTTGTTTTCATTGAACAATATTAGTTGTATTTATTGAAAAATACTAGTTGTGCACCAGTTGCACGCACCCAACTGTTACTCTACAAGTATCAGAGTCCAATTGAGAAATATTGCTCAAATACAAGTAAAGAAAGACAGAAGAGAAGAGATAACCTGCTGAAGACGATCCATGGTTCTTAGAGGCCGAGAGAACTCAAAGTAATAGGTGCCTTTCTTGTCGGATGATCCATAAGGACTATCGACCTCTATAAATCCTGTTAGTCGTATAATTGCACTAGTCTTATAAGATCATCTTTAGAAGAAAATGTGTTATGAGGTTCTTTTGGGGAAAAGAACATATATTATGGATAATCTTGCAAGGAGGAGAAATGGTTACCTGCAGGACCTGAAAGACTGCTATGCCACCATGCGCCGTTCCAGTCATTCAGTGCGGTAGGATCATTTCCTGTAACATCAATAAAATTGAAAGACCAGAAAATCGAGCTCTCACACAAGAATTACGTCAATCATTTTACTCACATTAAGCCTAGAAAAATAACATCACTGCAGGTTCATCACGACATTAAAATAAACCTTAATCCATCCTACTATGGGGTTCGGTTATATGGAACTGGTTCATAATTCTTCAATGAGATAGGAATAAAAGATGATCTGTCCACCTCCATCATACTTCGTACGAGGCAATGAAACGCAAAATAAGTTAATCATTACCCCATTTTGATAAACCAACCCCCACAATCATTTCTCTTCAACTTATTCCAAGATTACAACAATATATTAATAATGTTACTGTAATTTTCACTGTATATCGCTATTTGATGCTTCCATTACCATTTCAATTGAAGAATTTGAACCAAAAGCTTTCTTATAAATCAAGTGAGTTTTTATTTAATTTTGTAAAAGAATAAATCAGGCGAAAGGATATTTGAAAAGCATATATAAAATACCTGAAGGAGCAGTACCATCAATGTTTCGACAATGTGGATTCCATGAATACATATCAACTAAACCAATTCTGTTAAAGATAAACCAAAATGAGTATAATAAGCTCGCAGTTGATGATAAAATCCTATTGGTGTTTACCTCTCGCCATTTACCGAATTGCCTCTGTACAATCTTCCTGGAATAGAATTCCCAATAGAGAAGTGCATGATATCCACTTCGTAGCCTCGACAGCTCGTGCTATTGCAAGTATTAGGCGACTCTTTACATCCACCCATCTTCATCAACAAACATTTCACAGGTAAGATCGATATAGTAACATGAAATAAACTGAAGTCAAAGCCCAACTGGAAATGCTATACAACATACGTTATGGTATGTTGCACTCTCCCCAACTTGAAACATCAAGGCTACTGATGGGCACTTATGATCATCTCTGCATCATTTGGGAAAATGAGAGGCGCCATAAGAAAACTTGTTCTCTGAAAATGCACTCACTACTTCACAGAAATATTTCACGAGGCGTAGAGAAGGGAACTCAAATTTTCAAGTTCAATAAATTACAAAAGTAGTTATCATAATAGCAATCAAACCACCTACAATAGTAAATAACCATATACTCATAGTTTCTAGAATCAAACTTAATTCAGGCCAAATATATATAATTTTTTCTTTTTAGCAATTAAAACTTTTCACGAAAGCACCTATATGTCTGCCACACTGTAAGTACTATGGAAGTGTTGGAAGAAGAAAAGAATGCAATGCCACCTGACTCATAAGGGTATCGACGTATCAGTATTGTCTATAAACACTTACAGTCTTCACCTTTTTCACTCAAACCTTGATTAATTAGTGTAAAAATCCACTAAAGAAAACTGATCCAACACTGCGCTTGAACTTTCAGACAAGTGACTCCCAACAAAGCAGAAATCAAGAAGGTGTAATTATCTACCTGGCCACAGGCAATAATAATGTCCAAGAATTATAGAGACTTTTGAGAAAACCACTGCAACAGATGTATTCCCGGAGTATAGAGACTCAAATATTATACCTAATTGAAAGAATTCCGCTCCATCTAAATAATTATAACTTCATTTATCCAATTTCCCTGTAGCTGGAAAAGCTCTCCTCAGATGAAGTTATAAAAAGAAGGAAACAGCACGAAAAATATATATATAAAAAGCTTTTCTTCAAGGTCTCGTCCTTAAAGACGACTCACCCTTTGGAGTACACGTAATCTCCATCAACTTGCAACATAAAGTAAATGTCTGCTCCGTCATGCAAAGCCTAATTATCATAATCAAATTATCAGTATCATTGGTCAAAAGAACACAAAAGATTATCTATACCAATTTTTCTATATTCACATTCACATTTATGTAAACTTTATCGAGAAATGCCCTATGTTACTGTGTATATGTCCCTTATTGACCATCTAGGACGACAGAAAAGCTCATTACTGAACTACGCAAATATGGCTGCCACAAAATCAAGAAAACAAACACTAGGGGAGCAGAATATATCATAAAAAGCACCCAAGTATGTTAGAAAGCATCGATTTCTACCTAATCAAAATTGATTCAATAAGTTGTCATCATATTTAAAGGAGGTTGTGCTACTAGTAGTATTTATTTCACAACTCTCCTGCAATTTATCAAATCGAGATACCAATTTTCCTAACTACAACAATCCAGAATCTCAACTATCATCATCCGTTACAAGATCAATTAAAACAACATGTGGTACCTTAACGGTCATTTTCCCAGATTCGTACTCCTTATCTTCATCAGGGTCCAGAGCTGGGCGCAGGGGAAACTCGAAACCATCAACATCGGCCCAATCATGAGCGCGGCCATCGAGGGTGACGATTCCGGGCCTGAACCGGGCAGAGATTCGGGCCTCATCGTCGAGGTCGCAGTGCCACTCTCCTGATTCTTGATGGGAAGCCGCCAAGTGAGAGCAGCCGAGTACTACGACGCAGGCAATCAAGAGCTGGGGAAGAAGGTGAGGCAGCATGAGCTCCACTTGGCTTTAGGGATCAATGGAGATGGAGATTCAAAGAAGAGGATGGATCGTTAAAGGATTAGAGTGTTGACTTGTTTGGAAATGGGAGGTACTACGCCAACAAGATGTCGTACAACTGTCCTCTTGAGAATGGGATCCCCTGCTTTCTGGAAATTGAGGAAAGAGGGTGAAATTTGATGGTGATTTGTTTTCTAAGGGCTCATCATGTTTTTGGCGGATAGATACTTTTATCTTACGAACCAAATGAGCCCTAAATAAATTGAACCATGTCACTGACTAGGGCGGGAGCAAATACCGAAAATACCGGTATACCGTACTTATCATATAAAAAAATATCGAATTTATCGAAAATTTCGGTATGCCGAAAATTTCGATACGGTATAATACCATACCGATATTTTCGGTACGGTATCGGTATAGAATTTTAAAATTTTCGGTATACCGAAATACCGAAAATAATCGGTATACCGGAATATTTTCGGTATACCGAAAATATTTCGGTATCTCGGTATACCGGTATATACTTTTGGTAATTTAATATTAAAATTTAATATTAAATTTATTTTTATTTAATTAAAATTATACTTCAATTATTTCGGTATGGACCAGTATGACGGTATATACCGGTATGGGCGGTATACCAACATAGTCGGTATTTCGGTATGGACCGGTATTTCGGTATAGATCGGTATATATCGAAATATCGGTACGGTACGGTATACCAAAATTTTTGGTACGGTATGCGGTATGCATTTTTGGTATACCGAAATTTCGGTATACCGAAATCCGGTATACCGAAAATTTCGATACGGTATCGGTATGCAAAAATGCATACCGAAAATTTAGTTACGGTATGGTACGGTATGCCACCCCTAATGGTCACAGTGAATAACTCTGATTAGGTGAGTTAATTAATTCACATAATTATTTATATCAATGTGTTAATAACCAAACTAGTTATCAAATCGTATGGAGCACCGATTGTCGATCTAAGCTGTGTTTTTAATCTCATTTAAAAATGTAGAATCACTTTTTTTAAGTGGGTAAGAACCAACTTAGTGCCTTTTGTAGAATTCTTAAAACAGCTTTTAAAACTACTTTTTTTAAAAGCTCATTCTCACAGCTTTTGAAAAAAAATTATTTCAAAAGCAGTTTTGTAGAGTTTCAAAACAGACACTTATTCAAATTAAAAGTAATTCTACACTTTTAATAGAGTTTGAAAACATACTCTTAATCGATCTTATTGAGTGGATTGACGCTCTAATTGTTAAATCATTTTGACTTTATTTTTTAAGACAAAACTTGTATGAATGGTGAACTCGTATTTAACAATTATTACTGTCATGTGTACATAGTGTCAATGTTATGCATATGCACTATTATTGTCTAAAAATCAATATTTTTTATAACAGTAATAGATATATATATATATATATATATATAAATAACAGTAGTAGGAGTTCATATGAACTTGAGTTCATAATAGACATACTCTATTTCAAAATTATCTATCTATGTGACATTAAAAAGACATTAAATTTAAATATTCTCATTTAATATTTTAAGAAATATTCACAGATTGTTAAAAAAATAAAGCATTAATTTTCAAATTGGTATAAAATGTTTGCATAATAATGTAAACATAAGTTGAATAATTGAGTTTTTTTTTTTTTTTTGCATATTATATCTATTTGAAAACATTGCATTATTTTTTGTACCATTTCGTAACTGGCTCCAATTTTAAATTAAATATCAAATTAAACATAGTATAATTATAGACAATCACATTACACTTAAAACAACTTAAGTTATAATATTAGACTTTAGTCTTTGACATGTTTTATAATTCATGCATAGTGAAATCTCAAATCAATATGTTAATACTAAAATTTAAAATATATAAATTGTAGAATAAAATAATTTTGGAGTTGGAATGTGTCTCACTATTTAATCTAAAAAATAAAAATAGATCTGTTCAATGAAGGGGGTGCTTGGTTAGCTACTTTTGAATGTGAGTAATGACAATCAAAGTAATAGAGTGTGTTTGGAATGACTTTACTATGACTTTTATTCCAAAAAAAACTAAAGAATATACCATAGTTCAACTATTTGAGAATTATGACTTTCATTCCATATCATTTTCATTCATATACCCTTTCCGTTCCTTACAATTACTCCCTCTGTCGCACTATAAGTTGCTCATTTTGTCATTTTCGTCCGTCCCACTATATGTTGTTTATTTTTATTTTTTTATCTTTTCTGGAAACTAATTTTCAATATTTTTTACGTTATTTCCATTACTTTTTCACTTCTCTCATTCACATCATTTATACTTTTTCACTTTTTTATCACATCACTTATATTTTTTCACTTTTACCTTAATTCGTGTGCCCAAAATCATGAGCAATTTATACCGGGACAGAGGGAGTATATCAAACGCCCCCTGGTCTGGTCTGTTTTCCCCAATTGAACCTTGAAAATAATTTTTGCAAAGTAATCGAATCTACTCTATAACTGGTTCCGATTAAACCGATGGGTTCAACTAGTTATCAAAAAACAATAATTTAATTATATGTGGTCGGATCCCCTACATTTACAAGTTCCTCCGTTTCCTCAATTTCATTCCATATCCACCTTCCATTTCAATCTAAAGTCAAAAAATAGTTACAGTCATATATTAATTAATTATTTTTAATTCATTTTCCTTTCAAATAAAAAACTAACGTTAACACTCCTAATCTCATTTGACTCAGTAAAAAAGAAAATTCACCGTCGCTTTTATCGATGTGTTTCAAAGGTTCTTCAGATAACAATCCATGATTTTTTCCATGATTTTAGGTATTTACTATTTACAATAAATATGTGAGAATTAGGAATATTAAAAAAAAATTATTTAATTTTCAGTATTTTGGGTGGTTTTATGCAAGATAAAATCGGTTGAACTCTGCTGAAATATTTCACAGTTTGTTGCAGAAAAATAGTTTTTTTCTTTTAGCAGCTTTTTCCTTCAATATGCTACTAGTAATTTCATTTTCATTTTGTTATTGTTTGAAAATGGAGAATTTAATATTGTGCAGAAAGCATAGGGAAACGTCGAAAATAAGCTGAAAAGGGGGAATAAAAGACGATAGATTGAGTTTTTTTATTTAAAAGAAATATAAACTAAAAGTAATTAATTGATAAATGATATGGCCATTTTTTGACCTTCGATTAAAATGGAGGGTGGAGATGGAAGAAAATTGAGAAAATGGAGGAACTTTTAAACGGAGGAGATCCAGCTCCTTATTATGTTGGGATGAGATAGTCATCATTTGGATGTGAAGTAGAAATATATACGATAACGGTATATAAATATAGAAATTTCGGTATACCGCGATATACCGAAATATTTTTTGTATATTGAAATATTTCGGTATACCAAATCAAAATTTTCGGTATACCAAAAATATCAAAATTCTCGATATACTGTTGTCATACCGAAATTTCGGTATATCAAAATTTTTGGTATGAAAACGATATGATTTTTTCGGTATATCGAAATTTTCGGTATGACAACGATATGATATTTTTCGATATCGAAAATTTCAGTACAGTAACAATATGACGAAAAAAAATTTGGTATGCCGTACCGTCCACACCTAAACCACCACCAAGAAACTCCAATAAACAGAAGTCAATAAGGTTATTTTTGGAAATGCAAATTTTGAGGAGGATAATTATGTAAAATAGCAACTAATACTCCCTCCGTCCCGTAGGAATTTGCACCCTACCGGACGGCACATTTTTTAAGAAAAAATAGTTTTATATATAAAGTAGTGGTATATGAGTAAATATGTGTAAATATTTGTGAGTGTGCACGTAAATCAATGCTTCCTTTTTTAGTAGTGTGCAAATTTGTGTGGGACGTCCAAATAAAGAAAGTGTGCAAATTCCTGCGGGACAGAGGGAGTAGTAATTATAGCTTCTGCTCATCGCACTGTGTGAGAACCAACCCATTAATGCTGAAGTGATGACCACCTTATCTGGTGACCATACATATCCGATATTCTGATTTAAAAATAAAATTATCTATTCATAATTTTCATGCATATTTTTTTGTATAAATATTTTTATTATTTGAAATTACTCATGAAAATATGATGAACTTGAAACTTTTTCTATTATCCACCACCTTCATTACTTCTTCTTTTCCATCACTTCCACCCCATCAAGAGGGTTATTAGGTTTATTAGAAAGAGGGTTAAGTGTATCATTTTTAAAATATTTGCACACTCATTTTGAATATGCTTTTTGATTTGCAATTTTTTAAATTTTTGCACACTTGCCTCTCTTTGCAATTTAAAGGGAAAATATGTCTCTCTCTGTTTTTTCTCAATACAATATTTAATTTGTTTTTAATTAAAATTTTCTTGCCATTAAATTTAAAAAGTATTTTTATTAAGTTGATTTATTTATTTATAATTAGGGAGAATGAAATTATAATATTGTCGAAGAGCAAAATAATATTTTAATATTTTCTTACGTATTATATTTTCTACCAAACAAATTTTTAAAATTAATATTTTTTGTTCCAATAAATTTCACATTTTTTTTAAAAAAAAATCTCACAAATTTAAAAAATTATGAAGATTGTAAGTCTATAACAGCACTAAGGGAGTAATATTTTTTATATCCTACCAAATAATTATATTCCCTCCGTCCCGAAGAAAATTGCACTCTAGAAAGTGACATATTTTTTTAAATAAAATAGTGGCATATATATAAATATATTTATAGTTTTGTGAATAGCAAATAAATCGATTTTTTTTTTACTATGCAAATTTGTGTGAGACGCCAAAAAAATAATGTGCAAATTCAAAACAGAAAAAGTATTAAATATTTTTTTCATCTTATCTTTGTTTCCATCACACTTTTCTTAAATTTTCTCATCCATCCTACCAAAAAGAAGCTAAGAATATTGAGCCAAAGAAAGTACAAAACAAATTATTTAAAAAATGTTATATGTAGAGTTCAATGATAATAAACTAAATAAATATATATTGAAGGGTGATAAAAAGATAATTATTTCATTAGAAAATGGGTTTTTTTTTTCAAATATTGCATTTTTTTCGTTTATCAATATATGGTGATTTTTTGGGGTGTTACGATTTTATGTAAGAGCGTCGTTTGAGAAGAAGCCTTTAAAGGAGGAGCGCCACCTGAAAAGGCGCCCTTTGACTGGCGTGCGGGGCCCACTGAAGGGCGACATCTCCACTGGCGCCCTCAGTATCAAACACAGTCACCCCTCTACAAGTCATCATCATTACCTAACCCACCCACCCCAAATTAATTCCCTACCTCCCTCCATCCGACAAAAATTGGCAGCTACAGGAGGGGCGCCATTTCCCTTGACGCCCACCGACAAGGCTGGCCCCACCACCTCCGCACACATATGCTCACCACGTCGCCGCGAGAATATATTCACGAATCATGCATGCGTACATATGCATGCGTCCAAAATTGTATGCAAAGGGAATATATTCCCATGCGCATGCCTACACCCGTGAATCAGATACACACATTTCATTTATGTATATAAGGAAAGTTAACAGAACATGCTAAAATGGAGATGAATACGTAAATGAAGAGTGTTGAGGTCAGGTTCAAGTAAGTTTTGAGTTTTATATTTTCAGTATTTTTAAATTTAAAATATGTGATTACATATTTATATACTTCATTAATTTTATTTTGTTATTAATGCTGTTAGGTAATTTTGTTGGATGGATTGATGTTTACGATAGTTTCAAGACATATGAGGATCGTATTTTGAAGGATTACACATCTTAAGGTACATCTTGTTTTTCTTATTATTGTAAGTATGTATTTAGTAAATTTATTTATGTGTTCAGATTAAAGTTTTATAAAAAATGAAATTATAGGATTTAGGGAAACTACAGTAATATATGTTCATATTCTGCAGTAATGTATGTTTATGTTCAACTTATATGAAATTATAGTTTGCTAAACTACAGTAATGCATGTTTATGTTCAAGTTTACTAATTTAAAGTGATATATGAAAATGAAATTATTGTTTGCTAATTTTAAGTAATATATTAAAATGAAATTCAGTTTGTTAATATTGTATGTTCATGTTCAAATTAAAAAAAATTGTGAAAAAATAATTTTAAAATATTTTGTAGGTATGTCGAATTCGAATGATATTGGAATAGTTGTAAGGTATGATGAAGTAGTTGTTGGATTACAACGAGTTGATCGTGGGACTAAATATCCCGATCTACTACGTATATTATCTGAGATAACTGGCTTGGACTTGAATCAGTATTCGTTAAAGGTGTCTGCAAAATATGTCGGTAACAACATGTCCAAGATTTTCCCTATTACGTGTAATCGTGACCTACAGTTCTTTTTCAATCCGAATGCTGGGTTTGGATCAATTGAACTATTTATTGAGGCAGAAATGATCTTATCGTCACTATCATCTCCTGGTCCAATGGAAAATGCATACAATCAGTATGCATCTTACATTGCTAGTGAAACTGAAATTCCTAATTTTACCAATTATCCAGTGATAGTCTTGGCCCTAATGATTTGTGTGATTCTGAGCCTGAAGAACATCAAAATGATGATGAATGTGCAAATGAAGAGTGTTCAGATGAGGATATGCCACAACAATTTGCACCACATCCAATCCACTCTACTGCAAATATGCCACAACAATTTGCAGCCCATCCTACTTTGTCGAGAGCTTCTTTTTTACTCATCATACGAGGATGTGCTTATTGATTCAATTGGCATACCAGATGGTGATTTCACATATGATGACGATGTTGGAGTTTTGAAAGCGGGAATGATCTTCAAGGATAAAAAACAATTTCAAACCGCAGTGAAGAATTATTCAATTCAACATTCCATGCGTGAGTTTTTGTAGTCAAAGAGAGTACTCCAACCATTTGGAAGGTTGTATGCAAACACAATGCGAGAGGAACTGGAGATGACCCTTCCTCTCAACAGTGCAATTGGTACTTACGAGTGAATTGTTCTAAAAAGACTGCAAGTTGGAAAATCACTCGATTGGGACCTCATCACACTTGTCTTATAAGGGGCACTAACCTTCGCCATAACAATTTGGGTAAGAATTTTATTGCAGGCATGCTAGAGAGTATGGTGAAGGTGAATCCAGCATATAAAGCTGAATGTGCAATGGTAATGGTGAAGGATCGATATAATTATGAAATTTCCTACCATTTGGCATGGAACGTGATCAAACGTGCGGTGGAAAATGTGTGTGGAACCTGGGAGAGCTCATGTCAGTATTTGCCCAAGTTCATGACAGCATTGCAAAAATACAACCCTGGAACAGTTGTCGAGTGGTGTCATATGGAACATGAACCATATAGAGGTGTGTATACATTGAACTATGTGTTCTGGGCATGTAAACCATGCATTGATGCATTGCAACATTGTCGTAGAATTATATCTGTAAATGTCACACACCACTACACTAAATATAAGCATAAGTTGTTGATTGCAGTCACGGTTGATGCCAATCAGAATGTCCTTCCTTTAGCTTATGCTATTGTCGATGAAGAAAGTTTCAGATCATGACTCTGGTTTCTGCGTATGTTGGCAACACATGTTGTTCGAGGCATTGAGGGCATTTGTCTCATTTTTTACCGATATAACGGTTTAGTGAAGCCGTTGAGTATATCCCAGATTTTCATGGACCAAATGGTGTACATCTTTTTTGCTTGAGACATATTGCCTCAAATTTCAATAATCGTTTTAAGAATGTCCAGTTGAAGGATTTATGCTACATGGCGGGTAAATCATCGACGGTCTTACAATTTGAACGAATCATGGAGCAAATTAGAGAGTTGAATCACGAGGCCTTTGAATATTTATCTGCAATTGATCAGTGTAAGTGGACACTCTGTTACGACCAAGGTCGTCGATTCGGGGTCATGACCACTAACATGTCTGAATGTTTCAATGGTGTACTGCTTGGTGCACGACGCCTTCCAATCACAGTACTTGTCTGAATAACATTTACTCGATCAAAAAATGCTTTTCTTGAAAGGGAAGAGGCTGCATTAAGGCTACAACAAACAAATTAATGGTGGGCAGAAGAGGTATTGAAAAGATTTTACAAAGAGCAACGATTGGGACTTAATTTACGACACAATGTGGACAGGTATAATTATTATCTTCAGACTGCCGGTGTAACAACATTCCATGATGGATCCAGACGCTCGCATACATATATAGTGAAATTATCATCACAAGAATGTTCATGCGGTCAATGGAGCAACACTAGAATTCCATGCTCACGTGCAATGGCTGTCTGCAGACACTTTGGAATGGATCCGACGGGGTTTGTGCATCACTGTTATAGTACACATGCATATGTGTTGACATACACTTCTGGTATTTTTGAGCCATTGGCTGATGAAGAGAAATGGGATGAACCATTGTTCATGTTGCAACACAACCCTGAACATAGGATCAACTGTCGTGGTCGAAATGTCACGAACAGAATTCCAAATAAGATGGATTGGGCGCAAACTCGTTTGAGGTAGCAATACCAAGCACGAGATAGAGCTGGGAGTTCTAATCAGGGTTTGCATCAAGACGAAGATGAAATGATTATGTTTGTTCTAGTTTGTTCTAATTAGGGTTCTAATTATATTTGTTCTAGTTTGTTGTAATGATTATGTTTGTTCCAGTTTGTTGTAATGATTATGTTTGTTCCAGATTGTTGTTCTAATTA
Source organism: Prunella vulgaris (assembly GCA_026898435.1). Classification (NCBI taxonomy): domain Eukaryota; kingdom Viridiplantae; phylum Streptophyta; class Magnoliopsida; order Lamiales; family Lamiaceae; genus Prunella; species Prunella vulgaris. The sequence continues at coordinate 250,502 of JAPKLY010000353.1, read as the reverse complement.
TGTTTGTTCCAATTTGTTGTTCTGATTATGTTTGTTCTTGTTTTTTCTAATAATTATGTTAGAAATGGTAAATGAAAAAAAAATGGACGGCAAAGAATCAATTCGAGAGGCTTGAGAACAACGATTTATGGACTCCAGAAGCTTACTTTACTCTTGCTAATGCTCTCATTTACGGTACCATAGCATGTAATCCCTGCTCAACAGTGTAGAACCATGTGCAGCAACAGCTTCAAATGGAAATTTGATTTCCCAAAATTCAATCCAACTCTGATGGTATTGTGTCCATTTACACCCTTCTCGTCCCAAAAAACTGATATTGTGCAACTCATCATGAGCATGATCCAAAAAGGGAGGAATGTCTTGTCTGTGTCCAAACTGTCTCAACACCCTACTTGGATGATGAAACTCCACTATGCACATATTGATAAGTGGACACTCTGACATCCAATTTTCAGTTATGCATCTAGGACCAAGGCTTTCAATTTCTGGAAGATTCATATCATATGGTTGTCAATCAAACTGTATATAAAACAAATTAATTAGATTTTGTACATACTTATTTCATGAATTAAAATAGTATGAAATGTTACTTACATGATTATCTGTCATGTGATCAAATATGTCTCTATATACACGTACGGAGTTTCTCGTACTCTGAGTATGATTATGAAATTTACACTACCTGGATGAAAATAAATCACACACTTATATATATATATATATATATATATATATATATATATATATATATATATA